>JAOEJH020243694.1:0-14913 GCA_025448215.2 Palythoa grandis
TATTCATATTATGTACTTATTGTATATGGCTGAAAAGCCTTTTTGAGGAGCCATATTAAACGTCCATATCTGTATCTGTATTGCACATGCATTGGAAATTTGTGACACAAAAAAATAAAAATAAAAAAAACAAACAGATCTAGAGCCCATTTCTTGACTTATTGCCTACTGTCGGCACGAGTAACTAGTGGAATGCATTTGACATATTTCTCAGCTCTGTTAGTTGCAGTCTTGATCCAAATCAAAGGATACTTGTGAATGTACTGATTACTGGGCACTGAATTCTGGCTTTAGTTTGTTATCTTTTGTTTGTTTTATCCTTGTGGCCAAAGAGCTAAATTATATCAAAATTTACAATGATTAAATAATAAGTAAAACAGTAATAATGCTTTACTTAATAATTTGTCATAAAAAGTTGACAACAAAGCGTGGCAAGAAAGCGGCACATATTCATTTTGTGATACCACACTTAGCTGTAGACATCACAAGTTTGACTCTCACCAAGTGCATTTGATTGTTTTCTTGCTCGCTAAAAAAACTTTTGCAAAGAGAGAAAAACATCTTCCCTGATTTTTGTCACGGTCATTAATTCTTACTTCTTCAATGTTTAAAAGACCGAAAGAGCCATGAAGACAAAAACAGTTTTTGTATATTTGAAGCCAATAAATTGAATGTTTTGTAGCTATTGTCACACATTCAGTTCCAGCTGTGCAACTCAGATGCTTTCTTCGTTACTGTTATTTTTCTTTTGCAAACCAAAGGTAAGTATGTATTTCCTTATTAATCTTTTTCTTATTTTTAATTGTTCATTTAATTTATTTGGTCTTGAATTCCAAAGGAAAGGCATTAAAATGGAAGAAACTTGGCATTTTTTGCACTTCACTTTTTAGCGACCTTCAATTTGACCTTTCTTACCACTGTAGAAATATTAATCCCACACTCCAGTTAGAACACTGAAGGTCCGAAGTCGCCCATGTCCCTTTGTCACACCCAAGATCAAAGAATACGAGATCAAGCTTTTGATAAGGTGAAAGGATTGTGGAGCTTTCACTGTGGGCAAAAATTTCTCCATTAATCTGATCAATGGGATATCTGGACAAAAACCGTCTCCAAGTGGACAAAAGTCGAAATTGAAGTGTCCAGCCTTCACTTTATTTTTGTAGGGAAGTAATAGTGGCAACAAAAAATATTAAAACTGCAGAAACTATCAACTCTAATAATGGAGGTATAAGATCCCAGTTAGATTTATCAGTTTTATGTTAATATGTTTATATTTCACTAATTTGGTCCTTTAAATTACCATAAACGCTCTAATAAGCCCCCCTCTCTAATAAGCCCCACCTCTGGAGGGCCCCAAATTTAATAAGCCCCCCCTCTCTAATAAGCTGACATAGGGCATTAGATTCCGTATTAAATGATGATGGAATAGCTGACATTGGGTATCAAATATTTCAAGATGGTGCAATATCCGACATAAGTCATCTTATATTATACAATGATGCAATAACTGACATAGGGCATGAGATATTACATATTGGTGCAATATCTGACACAGGGCATCTGATATTTAATAATTATTCCACAAGTGCGCATTGGATATGAAATGGTAGAGAGCCAATGAGGCACGTAGCGCCGAGTTGGCCATAATCATCTCATATCCAACAAGCACAAGTGGAATAATTGTTTTATTAAAAACACCCCCAAGATTAGACAAATCTTCTCAAATCTATTTTGTAAGAAGAAACCAGATGTTACAATGTACAGATAATTTCCAGTTTAACTCATTTCACGACATGTCACATGTCTATCAAAAACTGTCAAATCCTGCGTGCATTGTTCTGAATGAATTATAAAATGCAATGATCAAAGCATGTCAAGCTTGTCAAATTTATACGGCTTGAATGACTGAAAAAATTTTCTGTTAATGTTAACAAGGCACCGATTAACTGCTTCTGCTAAAATTATTGTGAACTTGCACATTGGTGCAGTTGTAAAAGTTAAACTGTGGAGGAAAGCAATGCAGCCCTTGCTCGCCATGTGTGAAGTTTTCATGCATGCTGTTGGAAACCGCCACTTGATTATGCTGGATGAGAACTGATGCTGGGGATGCCTGAATTGCTGTGGTGGATGAGCTTGCAGCCTGTAAGTCTAGCTGCCACCCTACTGTGTTCTCTTTGTCAGCTGAAGTGGCTTCATGGCCATGAAGGAAGGAACTGAGTGCTTCAGACATCTTCTTTTGCTGGTCGAGGGAAGGTCGATCGTTGTAACTTTCGATTGAATTGTCAGACTTGTGGCCGGTGACTCATTTAATGTGCCTCATCTCACAGTTGTTGTTAGAAAGGACGGTCACTGAAGTTGCCCCGAGGCAATGATTTGTGAGATGAGGCTCGATCCCTGCTCGAGAGCTCATTAACTTCAACATCGAATCTAGAATGTTCACTCCAAGGGGTAAATTGCAGTACCACACTACATCTTCATCAGGATTAAAGCTGAAAAAGGCAATCTAATCTAGGATTCAAGTGGCACAAGGAATTTTTTATGGTTTTCACTGGGTATTTGGCAGATTCTGGCACAGAAAATATTTTCACATCAAACTCATCTTCAGCATCGGAAAGGCCACCTTGATGGTTTTTCATTGCTGGCAACAAGCCTGGAAACTCTCTGTTGAGCTCAAAATATTCTTCTCCTTGTGGAGTAGCTCTGAGGGCAAGCATGGCAGGTTTCAAATGTCACTGATTTTCTCTACCATGTCTTCCGAAATTTATGCCAAGGTAGAAACACGCTGTTCTTTGAAGCTGTGCTGGATCTTTCGTGTCTGCTGGACCAAGTTCACCACTTTGGAAGAGCTTCTTAACTTACTGTTTCAAGATGGCCTTTTTATGCACAACACCACTAATTTTGCCAGACTTTCTTAGTTCCTTGACAAATGCATCTAAGATTTTGTTTGCTTTGGTAAAAGCAGGGTTGGCAATTATAGAAAACTTTTTGGAGTGTGGAGGCATGCGAAGATACCTGTCAATGGCTGCATGAATAGCCTTCAAGGAAGATGACTTGTAAAATTGACTGTCTTGTTTTCTTGCAGATGTATAAAAACTTTTTAGGCAGGCATTGAGTTCCTCTTTATTCATTTCTTCGATTCGCATAACACTGAATTTGTTCCCAGGAGTCAAAAGCCTGTCTGAAAAGGTTAGTAAAATGTAACTAATTAACTTAATTAATTTGTAAATTATCTCAACTTGCAATTGTTTTGCTTCGCATTATTTAAACTAACACAGATGCTTAAACTGTCAAAATAAAAATTTGAAGTTGCTACCTTAAAATATTTTCATGCCGTACTTTGTGGCTCTCTTTGTGCTCCCTGATGTTGCATTTTGTAATGTTATGTAACCGTTACACAAGCACGCGAGTCGCTTTCTCGCTGGATGGAGAGCCCGGATGTACTCGTGTTCTCGTGTCTTATTTAGGTGTTGAGAATAAATATCGAGCGTGTAATATATAAAGCAAGTTGTTTTCCTTATTCTCATCCCACAACATGGTGTCAGAAGTGGGATGCGAACCCATGCCTCCATTCGGAGACCAGAGCTTTTTTCAGTCTACAGCTGAACCTATGCTATCTCATCCGATTCCCACAAGACCCTAGCAACTTGCTTTACACGCTCGATATTTATTCTCAACACCTAAATAAGACACGAGAACACGAGTACATCCGGGCTCTCCATCCAGCGGGAATGTGACTCACGTGCATGTGTAACGGTTACATAACATCCCCCCTTGTCCAAAATTAATAATTAATTAATTAACCATAAGGTAAGGAAGGGGTTTAACACTAATCTTAACATAGCAACTCAAATCTCTGGTAGCAAAACCAATTAAAAATAGTTTGTTCCACTGAACGGCTCAGGAGTTGTCATTATGTTTATTTAGTCAATAAAGGTGGAATTTGTCGAATCTTGTTGGCTTTCTGATTACTCTTCCAGATCTGCTGGTGGACTGCGGTTGAGGGTTCTCTGGAACTGGAGTTGGTGAGCTTGGGGTATCTTGGTTTTCCTAAGATGGTGGTGCAGCTGTGTGATGTTCTGGGGTAGACAAGGCAGTTGAGTGGTTGGATTTGTTGGATGGAACTGCTGGCACTGGTGGTAACAGGATTGGTGGTAGAGTCGGCGACTGTTCAGCTGTTGTACTGGGTGGTGCTGCAGGGCATAGCTGCATGCGATTTCGATGCAGGATTGGTTGCCTGTGTCAATAGTGTAGGAGCGTGGTGCTGGAGTGTCAACTATGTGACTGAATGACCATGGAGGACTTTGTTAGGAGGGACGAGGCTTGGTGTAGGTGTATGAGCCAAGTTGCAGTTGTTGGAGGGGTGGTTGTGTATGTTTGTCATACTGGGCTTTGGCTGAAGCTCTACAACGATCTATTGCAGTTGATATTGCACTGGGGTCAGGAGATTCGGGCATGAGCAAATCTTCTGGTATTGGAATTGTGGAGTGAGTGCGCCTCCCCATCAGGCGTTGTACTGGTGAGAAGGAGTGGCCTTGAGGGGGTGTGTTGCGGATATTAAGTAACGTGAGATAGATGTTGTCAGATTTCTTGATGATGGCCTTAGCGTCACTCACAGCTGCTTCTGCTTTGCCGTTGCTGCGAGACCAGTACAGGGACAAGGTAATATGTTCAAAACCATATGTTTTGGCAAAATGTTTATACTCAATCGAAGTAAATTGTGGCCCATTGTCTGTAAGACAACGGACTGGCATGCCGTGGCGTGCGAAATGGGCCTTGGTGAGGTTGATCACAGTGGTAGACGGGTGTTGGAGAGCTCATCCAGTTCATAGAAATCGCTGAAGTGGTCGATTGTGATCAGGTATTGTTTGCGGCTGAGTTCGAAAATATCTTGTGAAACAAATTGCCAGGGTCTTGTGGGAATCAGATGAGATAGCATAGGTTCAGCTGTAGACTGCTTTCCATACCTTGCGCAGGTAGGGCAAGAGTAGCAAAGGGCTTCAATATCCTTGGACATGCTTGGCCAGAAGACTGCATCTCGAGCAAAACGTAGGCAGTACTCATGACCCCTGTGGGATTGATGGATTTTGTGTAATATGTTTGGTCGCAGGGAAGTCGGGACAATGGCACGAGAACACTTCACGAGTAGGCCATCTGCCACGCCAAGTTCGTCTCTGCAGTTCCAGAATGGCTGTAGAGAGGCTGGTAAGTGTTGTTTTTTCGATGGCCAACCATGGATGTTATGGTATTCAAGTAGCTGCATGTCCAGGCATGAGGCGGTGGCTTTGCGCAGTTGGTCGTGAGTTGTATCGGTGAGAGTTGGCGAGGTTGGGTCCATGTGGGCAACAAGCGTTCTGAAAACTTGAAATGTGTCAGTGCTGTCAGAATGTGTGTCCTGCTCCTGGGAAGGTGCTCTTGATAGTGTGTCGGCAAGATGCAAAGAGGAACCTTGTTTGTAGATTACTTTAAAATTGTAACATTGTAGGAATAGCATCATCTTCTGGAGGCACTTCGGTGCTGCTGCTAGGTCTTTCTAGAAGATGGATTGTAGCAGTTGGTGGTCTGTATGAACAATGATGCCTGATTTTCCAAGCAGCCATTGGTTGAATTTGTTGAAGGCTTCCACAATGGTGAGGCATTCTTTTTCGATTTGTGCATATCGCTGCTCGGTTGTGGTGAGGCTCTTTGAACTATAGGCTACTGGTTGTAGGGAGGATTCATCAAAGGTGTTGTTAGGGAGGAGTTTGGTAGGCTGTAGTAGGGCTGCTCCCAGTCCATAATCTGAGGCATCTACCTGAAAGACAACAGGGAAATTTACATTGTAGTAAGCTAAGCATGGTGCAGAGGTCGCGAGGGTCTTGGCCTCATCAAGGGTCTGTTGGTGCTGTGTTGACCATAGGAACGGCACATCATCCTTTGTGAGAGTGCGGAGTGAGTGGGTGACACTGCTTAACTGTGGGCAAAATTTGTTTAGGTAATTCATCGCACCCAGGAACCTGCGAATGCCTGCTTTGTCACTTGGGGTGGGTATGTTGAGAATGGCTTTAACAATGGCAGGGTTTGGTTGGATGCCGTTGGCAGTGATGAGATGGCCCATGAAGATGGCTTCGCGAAAGAGAAATTTCATTTTCTTGATGTTCAGCTTGATTTGGTGTTTTTCAAAGTGCTCAAGTACTGCAATAAGCTCTTGGTCATGGTCAATTCTTGCTTCAGCATCGGTGGTACCACAGCCAGGGACTAGGATGTCGTCTGCAATGCAGACTACTGGGTTTTTTCTGAGATGGTGGTGCAGCTGTGTGATGTTCTGGGGTAGACAAGGCAGTTGAGTGATTGGATTTGTTCAAGGACTTCTTTTTCATTCAACTCCAGTGTGAAGCGATTTTCGCCGGCCACCATTGCTTCCTCAGCGAAAATTTTCTGGTTCCCTTTTAATTTTAAGATAATGCATACACTTACCATATTTGTAGATTATGGTATTATATAATGACTCATATACCATAATGGCTAAGCCAATCAAAATGCTAGAATTGCATTATCAAATGATTCAGTTTTTAATATGATTTATATAATAACCCAAGTTATTGTCCCATTTTGATTGGTTCTCGCCTATGATCTATTAGAAGACAGATGCACGATTGATGTCACCGCCTCGTGTGCCACTTTTTTGTTCTTACCACAGTTTGACGTCATCTATTACTGAACAGACACACAGCAACATGGAATCTATTTGTTAAATAGATAGCCCAAGTAACCAGTGAGGTTAGAGCGATTACATCATTAAACAGGAAACCCATGTAGAGGTTGATTGGTGAGTGATGCTGACCAACATCTTTATAACTTGGGGGCTCAAAAGTTTGCAATGATACTCTAGTGAGTGAGTGAGTTACACTTCCGGTTTAAAACTTCCATCCCAATAACTCACAGATTTGCAATCCAAAAGTTAATTTTAACAAAGCTTGAACAAATAAAATTGTTGATATGATATACTTCCTTTTAATTCTGCTCGAGGAAAATACAACTGATACTAGCACAATGAAGTTGTTTACTCATCATGCACTTGAAAGAGAAAATATCATATACTGACAAAAATCTTTTCTGTGGGAAAATTGGTTGTTTTTACTTCTGAAAATGTAAAAGACTTTTTACTTCATGTAAAAATAACAATTAAATACAACTAAAACCAGTGTTACAGTTTGCTAAAAAACCCTCACAATTTGCTAATGCTACATGTATAATTATGCCTACAAAGGTTACAAAAATGAGCCATGTGAAATCAATACTAATTTTCTTGTTATTAGCTAGTAGCTGAAATGTAAGCTTTAAAGAAAGTTTATATTTTCCATAGCTATTACAATACGTTTCCATTAAAATACCCGTTTGAATCGATAAACTTGATACATCCCACATGTCGCCAGCTGCCCAATTAATGCACGCTAGGTCTTAATACGAACAATAACTGAACACGCGCGCACCTTATTGTACGTTCTTTCTGTTTCCGATGTTGGTCAAAATAGCACAAAAACGTAAATCTATAGTATACTTCGTCATGCCCTGTCCAGGTATATACTATGACAAACAAAAGATTAGGCAATCTGATCCTTTTGGACGAGAATATTCTCTCTTCAATGTCAAAAGAACTAAATCTGTTCACTTATTCTGTCACAAGGAAAAATTTGAACTTACTTCCACTACAGTAATGCACTTGTTGCTCGAGCCGAGGGTTTTCAACCCGCAAGACCAGGTGGTCTAAAAAAAACACAAGTTCTCAGATGACAAAAGAGAACAAGGCCGTTGGGTAGTTATCACGAAATGGTTTATCTGTCCAAAGCCACTAATGGAAACATTTTTGGGTTAATGTCTTTCTTTCCACTTAAGTGGCAAAGATGGGCCCACCAAAATTGACCTGCTCCAAACAGATGTGGCTTCAAAGCCTTCGCTTCATAGTTCAGTAGGAAGAGCACTGCACCGATATCGCAGAGGAGTCCCGCTGAAGTCTGAAAAAAAATTTTCAGTCTTCTCTTTCGCAATTCAATACTTAAAGTTAAATTGCGTTTATAACCGCGAAGATCGTATCATTACGTCATTCTTTATTTCCCGTTTCAAACCTTGCAATTTTGATCCCGTCGTCACACAGGTATCACGTCGTCACTCAGGTATCAGTTGCAACGGGATAAGTTCGCTGAATAAAAATCGAACATTTATTCAAAGAAAAGCAATTATTAATAGTGAGGCAAAACGAAGTTAACCCGAGACTGACAGTACTTGGAGGTGCAACCACTACAATTTCCAATATTTAACACAAAATTTGGACCAACTCAACAACTTTAACACAAAACTCGCTGGCATGGTAGCTTTACCTGGTTTAGTAGAGAGCTGTATAATCTTGTTGTCAAATCATTTTCCCGCTTAAGAGTCTCTCCCAAAACATTTGCGAGCCTTCTAATGTCCAGTTTTCGAACAAGATTCATAGCTAAACCTTCTCATGACCTCTTTGGTTACGCACGGGATATTTTTTCCCGGTACCTTGAACGGGAAAGAAGGAATATGAGGTAAGGAAACGTAGGGCAAAGACAAAGACCTGGAATTACCGAAGAAACTATATTTTGACATAATTAAATCCTTCCAAATCGGTGACTCGGACGAATTCAATCAGCTTGCTGCAACAAATTACAGTGTATGTATGAATTTCCAGCACTGAAATCAGAAAAAATCTAATAAAATATATGTTGGAAGCAAATTAGTGAATTACACTAATGTTTGAGTTATACTTACCTTCAATAGGTCAAGTAAGGATAAGTTTAAAGATGTGCGTTGAAATAAAATGGACGAGATCCAAAAGAAAAAATTTATGTTTCTCAGCGATAAAACAATGAAGGCACCCTGTCGATCTCAGTCAGTTAACCAATGAGATAAGCCAGAGAATCACATGACTTTTAAAAAATTCTACCTGACTTTCCTTGATCCGTGGCTTTGTGTCAACAAATCGAGAAATGCAAATCGCTCTTTTACACAGCAGTTTTGAAACAAAAAAATGCTCATTTAGTAATCTTTTTTTATGTTTTTTTATTATTAATTTGCTTATGATTTCAAAGCTATATACCAAATGAAATCTAAAAGCGAGACTTCGTTTGTGGGAAATGCAATGCGCAAATTTGTATGACGTCAATATCTATTGTGTTACGTTCTTTTGAAGGCTCTCCTCGGAGTCTGGGCTACGCCTTAACCGCATGACGCAATCCAGTTAGCCAATCAGCTTGTAGGGTTTACTTCAATGAACCATTCAGAAGGAAGAAAAATTTTGAACATTATTTTGGCGCTCAAAATTTTGCAAAAATCTGCTAGTTGTTGTGTTTACATCAGAACGGTTTCGAACGAAACAAAACAAAGGATGCAGGTTTAGCTGCTGCCAAAAAACTTTTACTTTCTGTTATGGAATTATAAAGAATTTTTCCATCGTGAAGAGCATGAGGACAAGTTTTGGTGCAATAAGAACAAAGAGGAGAAGTTGAGCGTTTCAAAGTTGGGAGTTGAGGAAGGTAAGATGTTTCTGCTGCAAAGTACCAAGTAGTCTGTTGAAATGATAAATTTCTGCGCATGAATTGATTACCTTTGATTTCAAACACTGAAGAACTGCCGTTTCATCTTCATTACATTGTTTCCTTTACTACTTTATACTAAATGAAAGGACAGAAACATTGTATACCGCGCGGAGAATTTGATAGCTAAAAATGGCGTCAGTTCTTTTACCGAACTGCAGAGAATGAAGTCAAGCTCTATTTATTGTTTCTTTCTCAATAAGCATATTCAGCTGAGTTTCTGCTAGAACGAGCCAAGATATGATATTAAACGGGGTGCATACTCATCAGGAACTGAAAGTGTCGTGGTTTTTTTTTGGAGTGAATTTTGTTTGCGCGGAAAGTAAAGACGAATACAACGTGTGAAAATTTTCGCCCCTCATTTATTGTACTTCGGTCTGTACTTCGCTCGTTGTTGTTTTTAGAAGTTTAAACTTCATGACGTCCAGCGTTTTGGTTTGTTTATCACAAAACTCTTTATTCTTTTGTTTCAATTTTTATTTCCTGAGTTGTTGTGAATGCGGCTCGCAAATAACTCGAGTTCTGCACAACCGGGCGCGCTTTGTGTTCTTCGAGAAATTTTTATTACAAAAATCTACATTTAAATCTGTAAATTTTAGTCGAACTGTTGAAGCGGGACTCAGATGCTCCGGATTTACTTTTAAGCTGTTAAAATATTTCTTTCTAAAGGTAAAGAAATTTAAGTGCTTGTATTTAGGTTATATTTGACAGTTGTGGTTGTTTGACGTATTCGGGGGTAGTCAATTCAGGCTAATTTTGAATTATATTTCCTTCCCAACCTTGGTGAATTTGTCGTGAAAATTTATCATCATTCCTTTATAAACAGTATGGGAAATTTTGAACCAATATTAGTTGTCGTTTTACTCGAGTGTAACTCTTGTTTATTATTTGACCAACAATCTCTTAAAGTTATTGCTTGGGACTTTCCCTTGGGATTTGTTTCTCGTTTGAAAATTTCACTTTCGACTTAAGGGTTTGTTGAGAATTCTAGCCGCCCTGGTGTGCTTCTGCTAAGAACCTTCTATGTATAGTATTATTTCTGACATTTGTTTATGCAAAGCAAAACTGCTGAAATAAAAAAGAGAATAACGAAAGTGATAAGATGTTTTTTTCTTCCTGATCAGATGAAGGTGACAACCGGATTGAATGGTGACCGCTTACGCAAAGCATTGAAAGACGGATTAAAAAAAGAAGGAAAATGCCCGGCGAATCTAAAGTGTCTTAGTGCGAGAAAGGTAGTGTCAAAATATGAATTTTAAAAAAAAGAAGTGTACCTTTTTGTTTATAACTTGATTGTAACAAACGTATGGATAGGTAACTTCATATTAAGTAACCCTTATCTTGGAAACTTGGCCTAAAAGTCTTTGCAAGATTTGTGCAAGCTAAAATCTAATTTGAACCTTTCAGAAGTCAAAGTTTACTATGTCTTATAAAAGTGGCATTTCTGTAGAAAAGTATAAAACTGCAGCAATGGTCTATGCTTTGACCTTAATTGTTTTGTAAGCTGTGGTGTAAATCCCCATTAAATACTGAGTTAGATCTAGAGATGCTATCCTGAAGATTCACTTTTGCATTTCCAGTTACTGGCTTCACATCATCTCTAAAGAAAATATTTACATAGTCATAGTGTCAAGTGTGGACCTTACACAGCAATGGTTCTAGAGGTCGGAGCTTGCATATTTTGCAAACTATGGCTGCTATCATTTTTGTCTAAACATCTCTAAATCTTCACTTGTAATGTTGTGGAAATCAAGAATAACATAGAATAATTAAAAGTTTAAACTAAAAATGTTTTGATTGTTAACATTTAAACAGTCAGATGTTTTTAATGTTCACTTATTGTGCTTGTAACCACAACTTTTTGATGCCTTTGTTTCCATCCTCAATTTATAACAACAAAGAAGTTCTGTTATTATCAAAGAATTTTCTAGACTGAAATTAATAATATAAATTATAAATCAGTCAAGTTGATTTAAATTGACCTATTAGCACTTACCTAGCATTTTGTTTCCATTTTTACTTGAATTAGTTGTCCACTTAACAAACTACACCATTTGATTTATGATTTTTAAATTTCAAATTAACTACTACATAACATTCATTGTTTTGGTTATTTTAAAATTTTGATATTGAATAACAGTGTTAGCCTGGTTCTAATAGTTATTATCTAAAACACTAAATTTAGCAAGTTGTGCAATATTGCATTAAGTGAAAAATAAATTAATGTGGTTTTAAAGTTGCTATATAATAATTATTGTACTAATTTTGGGAAAATATGACCATCTTCATAAAAAACATGAAAATGGTCTTTATGAACAATTATTGTATCTTAAGATTTTTGTAGTCAAGTATTATGCATGTATGTTTTTTTTTCACATGAGCATGGATTTCAGAAAATATTTCCAAATTAAAAACCAATATTAGTTTTTTGTTCTTTTAATATTTAAAAATTCCTAACAATACATAATATTAAATGCTTTGAACCCAGGAGTAACAGTAGATTGTGTTGAGAGATCATCAAGGTTGATGTAGTCCTGAGAAGGACTATTGTTGGTGGTAGCTAGAGACTGATGTTTCAACAACCTTTGCAGAAGGCATCTTCAGAGTCAAGTGAAGAATAGTAGAATACTAGCAACAACAGGCAACAGTCCTTCTTAGGACTACACTATAAATACATTAATATTTTATGTTGGTATGGTGAAGCACAACAACTAATGCTTTTGTTTGGTTTTAATGATAAAGCAATACATGTAATTTGTTTTTAGTATTGTAAAGCTTAGGTGGAAACTCATCATTTTTTTAAGGGTTTTGATGAAATCAGTTTCTTTCACCGAGACAAGAGTGTGACCTTACTACTACATCTTAATCGCCATTGCAATTTCCACCCAGAAGTGTTTGCTCTTGCTGTTAATCTACTGGACCGCTTCCTCTCAGTTGTAAAGGTTAGCTGCTGATAAGTCTGCCGAGAAGTTATATTAGTATAATTGTTTCTGGATACTTTTGTGTTTACTTATAATGAAAGAGGATAAGTTGCATTTTATTTATAAGCTCAGTAATTTTACAAACACAACAACAAGAGCAATATTTCCCAACCTTCCTATAATGACAATCAGTTCAATTTTTTGAGCTTGTACTCAAAACAAACTAAAAAACTTTGCATGTTGAGACTTTTAATGTACCAGATATTTGTAAAATCAAAGTCTGTTTTTATAGCTGCTTTTTATTTAAAATGAAATTTAATACTAGTGAAATAAATAATGAGATGTTTTTCCTTTTTTGTGAACCACAAAATAATTTATTTTACAAGAAAAAATACTGCATGTAGAGATACAAAAATATAATTGGTGGCTTGGTACCCAAATTAACTATTATAGCTGATAGTCAGGAGCCCATTACTCTGGAAATAGTATAAAACTATTATTTCTGTCCACACAAGATACATACAGTTTTATAACACCTCTTTAGGCTCAAAATTCAATCTTACTTTTTTCAAAACTTAGAAAAACTTATGGAAAGTTTAATTAATATATGATATTTGGTCCAGTGGTTTGAAATGACATTGAAAGCATTTGAAAATTTGAGTTTTTGTTACTTCAAACAAAACTTAAATCTCATTTTTTCAATAAATGTAGTTTTAAAGATAATTGATGTGGATTTTCACAATGTACAATATAGCTTGCAATATCTACAATCTGGCTTTTTTCTCCAGAGTTCCTCGACTACTTTTAAACTTTAACAATTTTGTTTCAGGCACGTCCCAAATACCTTCCCTGCATTTCTGTTAGCTGCCTCTTCTTGGCTGTTAAGATGGTTGAGGAAGATGAGGTAAGCCTTGAGGGGTGTCAATTATTTTTGTTGTTAAATTTTGGTCACAACATTAACTCAACAAAAATGAAAACAAACTTTGTTTAAGTTAAGTAGTGCAGGAATAGAAATTGGACTTTTTTTGTCTTTCGACATTTGGACTAGTAATCATTCAGGTTTACTAGCCCTCATTGTTTTTTACTAGACTTTACCAGATTGTTTCATTTAGTTATGTTACAGCACCATTCATTAGTTTTCAACATACTTCTTTACTCCACCAAATGCATTGTTCTTTCATTTTTCTGTGGAACCTGCATGCCTGTAACACATCATCATTCATTCAACATGTGCCCACTGTTTGTAGAAAGTTGCTTTCAGGCAAAACAGAACATAACTTTATAAAAAAATGATGATATTTGGAATGCAAGCACAAACACTTCAAAAACTTTATTGGTAGATGACAATATTTTATTGGACTATTCAGGAGACAAGTTTACTGGACTGTCATAACTTTTACTAGTATGTATACTATATATATCTAGCAGACAACTGGTAGTTTTTGAACCCTGTGGTGGCGTAAAGATATTCTGAGAAATGTGGCTGGTACAATTATAATTTTATAGTAACAATATTTTGTTTCTTCCCACAGGCCATTCCTAATGCAAAAGATCTGGTTAAAGTTAGTGGACTTAAATGTTCATCTTCTGATCTTCTGAGAATGGAACGTATCATACTTGATAAACTTGGCTGGGACCTAAACCCTGCCACCCCTCTGCAGTTCTTGCAAGTGGTAAGAGAAACACAGAAATTTTCCATAAACTTTTAAAAGTTATGAATAATCCTGGCTTTATGACCTTTAATATTAAAACAGGGATTTAATTATAATCATTGATTCAAGTTTTTAATTGTATGTAGTTATAATGATATGTATGTATATCTTGCAGTTCCATGCACTGTGTGTGTCAGAAGGTTTTCTGGACCACTGCCCTGTAACACAGCACCTTCATCATGTCACTGTAAGACTGGAGGAGCTCCTCTGTAACCACACATTTCTAGCTTACAAGGTATTGTTTAATATCCATACTAAATTCTCCAAATTTGGGGCTTAAAGGGTCTTGAAAAGTCTTAATTTTTTGGGTTGCTACAGTAGGTGCAGGAACCCTGGGTTAAAACATTTCAATATCTATTTGACAGTTGCTTCAACTTCAGTTCACAATGATATTTGTTTAGTTAGATCAGCGCCAGTGAGTTATTCAGCGGCAGTGTTTGTAACACACATGCACACGTTGGCCTCCCTTTCTGAGTCGGCCATCACGAAATAAAGTTACAGTTCCGAGTCTCTGGGAGTTTTGTCTTTACTCTGGCGTGGTGGCAGCTGTTTCACAAACCCACGTTTTCCCAAACTCTAACGAAAGAGACAACAGAGGACTTGGAGTCAAGATAAGCCCAACTTTTAATCAAGAATGGCCACTAGAGCACCGAAGCAGTGGTGTTTGACGAAGCATGAAACTTTGAA
>JAOEJH020243695.1:0-11653 GCA_025448215.2 Palythoa grandis
TATGTAGCTGATCATTGTCGTTGTACTGGATAATGTTCATGCCAAGGCATGCCTTTCGCCCCAGAATTGGGCGAATCTCATGACTTTCTACCAGGCGACAATCCAACATGCCAGAAATGTTATTTCTCCACACTCTTATGGTTACGTGTCCCATAACTTTAATCTTAGATCCTCCGTACGCCACTAAAGATGTCTTCACAGGTTTTACTTTCTCTAGCCTGTAGTCTCTAGATGCCTGCTTGTATATGTGCAAGGGCAACACATTGCACTGTGCTCCTGTATCAGGTTGGAAACGGATGAAATTTCCCGATGCCAGTCGAAGTGTGACGAGCTGTGAGTCATCCAACTGGACGGCTGATATTTCCTCTGTTTGGTATGTCTCCTCAAAATGCAAGTCAAATTCTTCGGTAGCCTTAACTTCCTGCTTGCATTTACTAGCGAAATGATTTTTTGCTCCGCACTTCCGGCAGTCCTTTCCACGCGCGGGACACGATTCCGGATTTGCCACATGATGGTAACCACAATTTTCGCATTGTTTGCCTTGAACACGTTGTTTTCTACGATAATTCTTGCTATTGGATTTTTTCAAATTTTCTGATTTATTCACGGCATTAACGTCTGTCTCTGATGTGTCCTTGACTATTTTCATTTGAGCAAGCATGCTCTCTGCCGCTCGGCAAATTTCATCTGTTTTCGCTAGTGTTAAATTTGACTCACGCAACAGCCGTTCTCTGACCTTCGTGTCACTAATACCAAATATCAGGCGATCTCTTAGTATTTCGTCAGGACTAATAGTATCGAATTCACATCCTTCTGCCAACTTCCTCAGAGCTGTTCTGTAGTGCTCGTACGACTCACCAGGTTCTTGCATTCGCTGGTTGAAGCGGTATCTTTCGAACGGCACATTCTTCCTTGGATGACAATATTCTGCAAATTTCTTCAAGACAGGCTCTATCTTGGCTTTTTCTTCTTGTGTCAGAGTGAATGTCGAGTAGACCTCTCTCGCTTCTTCTCCAATAACTGTCAACAACGTTGCTACTTGCACAGCTTCAGATTTTTCATTCAACTCGGTCGCCAAAGCGTAATTTTGCCATGCGAGCACAAATCTTTTCCACTTGTCAGCAGCGTTGCTATCATGAATCTCTAACGGTGCCGGCGGCGGTAAAGCATACCCAGAGGCCATAATTCTTGATAAACAATCGAAGCTACACCGCTGCCACCATGTAGGACGCAAATAAAGCAAGTCAAGAATAAAACGAGCGCTGTTCCTTTCAGTCAGTCCATTCGTGTGTTTTTCACGCGTCCGCACATCCGGGCATTGTGCAATGTCTAGCACGTGCTCTGTCACGCAACTTGTTACACACGCAAAGCCCGATTCGCAATATCGGAAAAATTCAGAGATTCGTCGTCGACGCAGATTTCGAAGACTACGCTGAACAACTAGATTTCGTTTTTCTTGCGAGTGGTGTAAAAGATGCAAAACAGAAGAAGGCTGTACCTCTCACCAATCTCCCAACTGAAACATATCAACTCGTAAAGGATGTAATGGCGCCAAGTCTGCTGAAAGAAAACTCGGTGACATACGAAAGTATTGTTCAGCGTTTTGCAAAGCCAAAGGCAACTCAAGCCCCCAAAATCCGCTTTAGTCGCAATGTACGAGTTTAATAATAGAGCTACGAATGAGATAGAAAGAGTGAGTGAATATGTTGCTGTTTTAAAATATTTAGCGTCAGAGTGTAAATTCAAAGAAGCCATGCGTTTGGAGAGATTGTGGGACCGTTTGAATTTCGTGACAAGAAAATGATCTCCGAACTTTTGAAGTTAAAACTTTAAGACCTCGCCTTTGATATAGAGCTCTGTTAGTAAATTTAGTGCTATGGAACAATCTTACAAGGATGTTAAGGCTATGCAGGGGGGAAACTAATTAAAGTCTGATCCAGTTAATAAATTATTCAAGGTAATCCCACGGGTTTACCCGTGAAGCCAAGACCTGCTCCTGAGAGAAAGTGTTATTGTTGCCTTGGCAATCACAACCAAAATTCGTGTCCTTTTAAGAAAGAAGAATGTTATTTTTGTAAGAAAAAGGGACGTATTCAGAGGGCATGTAGGAAGAAGGGAAAAGGCACTGTGAATCACATTGATAGTGATCATGAGTCTGATGATATGCTGCACAGCTTGGAAGTAAATGAACAAGAGCAATGTGATCTGGGTGACCCACATCATTGATGAAGAACCCCTAAGAATGGAGCTTGGTAATGGTTCTGCTGTTTCAGTTATCCCCTATGAATCTATGAACAGTACAGAGAACATTTCAAGCACAACAAACTACAGAAGTGTCAGATTACCCTTAAGACCTACACTGGGGAAAAGATTGGTCCCAAGGGAGAGATTAATTGCATGGTTAATTATAAGGGCCAAACTAAACAGTTGTATGCCCAAGTTGTCAAGACACCAGGGTTAGTTTTATTTGGGCGTGATTGTGTAGCTGAAATTAAGCTAAACTGGTGCAAGATTGATGCCCTTGAATTAATCCAAGAAAGTGTTTTAAATTCCAGAAGTAAAGTTGATGAGCTGTCGGAGAAGTATAGATCCGTGTTTTCGGATAATCTTGGCACCTTAAAAAGGGCAACGAGCAGATTTGAAAGTGAAAAAAAATGCCAACCAAGGTTAGTTAAGCCACGTCCTGTCCCTTACGTTCTGCGTCCCAAAGTAGAAGATGCGGTTTCAAAGCTAGAGAAAGAGTGCGTAATAACCAAAGTAGAGCATAGTCATTGGGCAACTCCCTACCACGCATAGAGGATAGTTTTGCTAATTTAGCTGGAAGAAAGCATTTTAGCAAATTCAATTTTCGCCAAGCGTACCACCAGATGGAGGTTACTGCAGAGTCAAAAGAAATATTTGACTATCAATACTCATAAGGGTTTATTCCAGTATAACCGACTACATGTTTGGGGTTATGTCAAGCCCAGCAATTTGGAAGCGAGCAATTGACCAGGTATTACAGGGAATTCCTGTTATTCAGTGCACCCTGGATAACATGATCATAACAGGAAATCTGATCATTAGAACATCTAGAGGATTTAGAGAAAGTGCATTAGCGGCTACAAGATACGGGTCTTAACGCCAACCAAAAAAAGTGTAAATTCTTCAGAGAGAGAGTGCAGTTTTGTGGCAGCGAGATCACTAGTGAAGGTCAGCACAAAACACAAGAAAATATCGATGCAGTAGTGAATGCACCGAGGCCAGAGAATGTGTCACAGCTTCAGTCATCCCTTGGACTTGTTAACTACTACAAGAAGTTTTAGCCTAATGCCGCTACAGTTTTTCATCCACTGTACCGATTGCTTGAGCTGAATAGCAAATGCAGTGGACAGATCAGTGTGGGCAAGCCTTTAGAGAAGCTAAGGCCTTAATTACGTCTGAATCAATTTAACGCATCATGACCCAGTGCTACTAGTTAAGTTTGCATGCGACGACGCCTCATCTACAGGAATCGGAGCAGTGCTGTCACATGTAATGCCGGACCCAAAAGAGAGACCAGTAGCCTTTGTGTCCAGATCCCTGAGTAAGACAGAACGCAAGTACTCGCAGATTGAGGAGGAGGTTCCGTCAATTGTTTGGGCGGTCAAGAAGTTCCATGTCTACTTGTAAGGGCAACGGTTCCCTCTCATTACTGATCACCAG
The DNA here is from genome assembly GCA_025448215.2 of Palythoa grandis. Lineage (NCBI taxonomy): Eukaryota > Metazoa > Cnidaria > Anthozoa > Zoantharia > Sphenopidae > Palythoa > Palythoa grandis. The sequence continues at coordinate 3,685 of JAOEJH020243695.1, forward strand.
CCACTAAGATCCATCTCCCATCCAGAGAAAGGAGTTCCGGCCATGACTGCAGCTAGACTCCAGCGCTATGCATTGTTTCTTACCGGTTTTGAATACGATATTAAGCACAAAAACTTTATGGAGCATTGCAATGCCGATGGATCGTCTCGACTCTCACTGCAGCAAGGTGAGGAACAGGTGGCAGATATTGATTCAGCTGAAGTGTTTCATGTAGTATAGATAGGTGTTCTACCACTGTCATGTTGCAAATGAAACACTACGCGACCCCATATCAACTAGAGTCTACCAGTCGATACTGAAGGTTAGTCAGTACGTGGAGAGGAAGATAGACCATATTATGAACGGCGAAGTGAACTTACAGTCTATCAGAGTTGTTTTCTTTGGGGTATGCGAGTAGCAATCCCCACTCATTCACTCACTCACTGCGATCCTTGTCGCTGGCGACAATTGGAGACCCTGTTCTCCTGACGGTCATGTCGACGTCTGCGTCTAGATTCAGCATTTTCTGCCAATTTCTTCTCAGCCAAGGCTTTTCCTCGTCTCAGGCTGTTGCGCCAACCATCCCGGTCTGCTGTTTCCTTGTACCAGTTTTCACCGCTAATGCAGATTTTAAGGTCTTGCTTGGCACAGTCCTTCCATCTTTGCTTTGGACATCCTCTGGACCTAGTGCCTGCTGCCATTTCCCCAAACAACGGTTGTTTCAGGATCCTGTAACCCCAGCAAGCTGTAAACACAAGTGTCAGACGAGTTGCAAGATAGTAATTTAGGCATTGTGAAGATGAAGGCACTAGCGAGAAGTTACACGTGTCTGGTGGCCAAATATCAACCTTCAATTTGAGGTGTTAACTAAAAACTGCATTGGCTGTCAGCAGAATCAGAAGATGCCAAGCAACGTATCGTACATCCCTTACATGGGAGTGGGCCCTGGCAACGAATCTACATTGACTTCGCTGGCCCGTTCCTGAATTTTATGTTTTTGGTGGGGGTCGAGGTGATTCCAATGAAGTCAACTACATCCTTGAAGACCATTGAAGTTATCATCATCATCATCATCATCATTTTTATTGTCATTAAATAGACCATTTACAGATACAAAATAAAATATAATTATTTACACAGGAAGTTATATCACTAAACAAATAAATAATTGAATAATGTAAAAGGGTTACTCAGTTCTCAGGAGCCTATTCACAAGATTCGGGATTCCTGAACGGTTAGTCAGGATAATAGATCTCAATTTGGGTCGGAGGAGGTCCAGGCGTTCATGAAAGTCAATGGCATTAAGCACATCACTTCCGCTCCCTACCACCCAGCGACAAATGGTCTTGTGAGAGTTCGGTGCAGACTTTCCAACAGGTATTGAGTTCCATGGAAGAGAGTTCTAAGCTAGTGGAGGAGAAGTTAACAACGTTTCTCATTCCCTATAGAAACACTCCTCATTCAACAACAGTAGAGAATCCAACTGAACGGATGCTCGGAAGACCACTGCGCACTGAATTAGATCTGCTTAAACCTAACTTGAACAAGAAGGTTATGAGTAAACAACATGAGCAGAGTATGCAGTCAGTCGGTACTAAAGGGAGTCTGACACGACAGTTGAAGGTGGAAGACATAGTGATCGCACGTGATGGCACGTGATTACCGTAGAGATCTGAAGTGGCGCGATGGATGTGTTATTGAGAAAACAGGGTCAAAGTGGCAGATATGATCTGGTGCCGTCACGTTGATCACCTTATTCTGACAGAGGCTCAACCCGAAACGGTGAATTCTAGTGAAGAGTCCAGTGATGAGGCCGACATCGACCAGTAACTGAGATGGCTTCTCCAGCAGGAGAGGAAGAGTCCACGACGGACAAACAACAACAAACGCATGTATATGAACTATTATGCAGTGAGTAGGGGAACCAATCAAATTGCTTAACACTGAATATCCACTGGTTTGTTTTTAATGATTATAAGTAAAACGACTAGAATGAAATGTTTATAACACAAGACTGAATTAATATCAAACCTCAAATTCTTCTTAATACAAATTTTATAAAATTAACAGTTTTCTTCCATCACCAGGTGCAACGTCTGAACCTCGGGATGATATGAAGCAGAAAGAAAAGAAAAGCTACACTACTGTGTTGTCAGATGTCACACCCAAGCCAGTGTTTTATGGCAATTTTCACAACAATGTACATAGTCACAAATTCAAAAATGAAGCCGTTAAGTGGAAAAAAATGCCATGGCATCCAACGGTAAGAGATATTTTTGGTCAACACAAATTTGGCTGGAAGTGAAACTTGATTTACCAAATACTTTTTATAATAAATTAACTTATATTAAGGTCAGGGGGAGCATGATGAACTCTTTCCATGCTATCAAGCTTTTGATCCAAGGAACTTTTAGCAGTTATAGTTTAGCTACCTGACACAAAATTATGTACAGTGATGTACGTAACTTTGTGTCAGTTAATTAGTTTCCAAGGCAACAGAACCAGCCTTCGGCCTCATGGGCTATTGACTCGTAGCCCATTCGGGCTCGAGGAATAATCGTTAAGTAATTGTACACAAAATATTTTGAGCAAAGCGATCGCGGTTGTAAAAGCAATATAAGTAATTGCAAAAGAGAACTCGGAAAAAATTCAGACTTCAACGAGATTCGAACCCGTGACCTCTGCGATACTGGCGCAGTGCTCTACCAACTGAGCTTTGAAGCCTGAATTCTGAATGAAGTCTGAAATTTTTCAGGCTTCTCATTCGCAGTTACCTAAATTGCGTTTATAACCGCGAAGATTGTATCATAACGTCATTATTGAATTATGTCTTTTAAGTTGATAAATCATTACACTGTTATTAGATGTATGGGGAGCTTAATGTCCATATATGGCAAGCATGGTGTGGAAGCACAACTCATGACTTGAGGCGAAACAAGTTCTTTCCACAGTGGCCTGACGTGCATTTAACAACTGACCAGTTTTTTATTCGTCATGCTGAAAACGATTATGGCCAAAGAGTTTTTGGGTATATTCACCCTCCTGTTTCAGGTTTGTAAAGTAAAATCAATAAATGTATAGAATAAAATAAAATGAACAAGTAGCAGAGAGGCTAGACAATGACCAGGTAGGCTATCCAGTGACCAGATAGGCTAACCAGTGACCAGTGTCCAGGTAGGCTTGCCAATGACCAGTGACCAGGCTAGCCATTGACCAGTGACCAGGTATAATGTATTATACAAATATACAGCTATATCCAAGATTTTTGTTAAGAAAACAAAAGCGATTACCCTTGTGGCCCCTTGTGAATGAGCTCGTTCCTTTGCTTTAGGTCAGCTTTGTTCTAAAATGCTTTTTTTTTCTTTGTTTTACATTAGCACGAGTTTAAGCAATGAGTAGAAATTATTTGACAGTAAATGAAAAATATTAATTATAATAATAATATTAACATGTTTGCACATAGCCTTTTCCTTATTCCCTTTTCTTTTTTTGCTTTTCCTTTGCTACATTTATTGTAATATTTTTAAATAACTTTAGGTTCTTAGTCGATGTTGCTAGTTGATCACGGCTTGCCGCCCAACCACAGTTTATTTATTACTCTGGGCATCCAGACTTCTCAACTGCCATAATAACAATAATAATAATAATAATAGTAATAATAATAGCAACAACAACAACAACAACAAGGACAAGGACAAAGACAGTAACAATGACAGTGACGATGACGGTGACAGTGACATTGACAGTGTTAAGGACAGTGACAGTGACAAGGGCAAGGACAAGGAAAAGGACAGTGACAATGACAATGACAGTGAAAGTGACAGTGACAGTGACAGTGACAGTGACAATAGTAATGGTAATGGTAATGGTAATGGTGATAATAATAAGACCGAGGCAATTATGGCTTTTAGTGTCAGATTAAGACCAAAAGTCACAGTCCACGGAACTAAACCAGACTAATAATCCGGGTGGTTTTAACTGACTCCCGTTTTTAATATTATGCGATTACTCGCTTGTATGATGACCTGTTACCTATCTTCTTCGTGCCATGTGGCACATAAGGCCTCAACACAATTCCGCCAACCAGCTCTGTCAGTCGCTGCGATTTGTACCTCACTCCAATTTTTCCATCCTGCTTTTTCCCTTTCTCAGCTGTCTTCCTCCATGTTGTCTTTGGTCTGCCCCGTTTTCTTCGCCCTTCTGGGGTCCAGGTTAACGCAGTCCTGCAGTCATTATTTGGCTCTTTCCTCATGATGTGGCCGATGAATTTCCATGTTCTCCTTCGTACGTCTTCGCTGAGGTTATCTACATCAGCCATCTGCAGGACTTCTTTGCTGGTAATTCTTTCCTGCCAGCGTATCTTAAATATCCGTCTATTGTATGATGACAGTGAATAAAAAAAATGAAAGTGCAAGTGCAAGAAAAGCTATAGTTCTGAATGTATAACTATCAAATTATCAAAAGCCTATTTACAAATATATATAAAGTATTCACAAGCATTCACTACAAATTTAGAGTTAAAATATATCTTAGAAACCATTTAGTTAAAAAGAAATAAAGTGAGTGATCAATAAATCTATTCTTGTCTAAAATTTACTTAGAAGGCTAAAGCCAAGTTCACTAACTATAAGTTTGTGGTTTGATTCCCAAGGAAAGTACAGATTTGCAGTCTCGTCCGATGACAACTCGGAGCTGTGGCTTAGCACCGATGATAGTCCCCTGAACGTTCGCTTAGTGGCTTGGGTAGGGAACCTCACAACGTATGAAGGCTCCTTCTACACAGAAGTGGCGCAGTTCACAAAATACCCAACCCAGATCTCAAGGCCAATTTTCCTGCTTCAAGGACAAAAGTATTTTGTGGAGGCATTGCACAAGCAAGCAGGAAAGGCTGACCATTTGATGGTTGGGTGGAAGCTACCAGGCATGACGGGGCTCCGTCATTTATCTGGTAAATCTGTTTCTCTTTATATTAACGATGCAAATGTATCCAGTGACGTCACAGAGTATGCTAAATACATTCCTCAGGATTTACCCAGCCATTCCCATCACCAACTGCTTAATGTTCAGCTGAATGGGACATTCAAGGCATTCGGAACTGTAGACCCCCGTGATAAGAAGCATAGAGCAAGTCTTGTAAATGAGTCGCACATTAAAAGTCTCTTTCCCAGCTGCGACTACATGCCAAGTTATCTGGTGGATTTTAAAATTAGGCGATACCAAGGTGTGGGGCTTATCCACGACACTGCTATCTACCCTGACGATGGCACGGATTTAATACACATGAAACAGTTCGACAAATGTAGAGCTCACCGTTTAAAAGACTCTCATGGAAATAAGCTCTCTGGGTCAGCTTTGGTTCCTCAGTTCAACAATGAGAGCTTGTATGATGATGGCAGAATAAAAGTACTTAGTTCAAGTGATAAAGTGAAAGTATTATCAGTCTTAAAAAAAGAAGTTGATGAAGAGTTCCAAAAAGAGCTTATTGAATTTGAAGGAGGAAATACTGAGGGAATTCTGTCTTCAAAGAAACTTAAAAAGAGAAAGGGTCGAAAAACGCCAGAGGTAGCTGGTCACTACGTAAACACGATACCAAACACTTTCAAAGAAAGAAACGTAAAAAAACGAGTTAAAAAGGTTAGGAAACAAAATCCCTCCCAGCATTACAGCGTCGAAAATAAGGTAGCTCACAGGAGCAGAAATTTGCTGAGTATCAAGGATGAGATAGTTATGCTGCAGACACGAGACCGTAAAGACAGAGAAGCTGCACGACAGAGACGGCTTAGGATCGCACATGCGCAAAGAAACGCTGGAGACGGAGCTTTACAACACAGAATGCGAACTGGAAACTCGCAGTCAGAGGAAAGACCACATGTGCATGTTGCCCGTGTGAGTTTACAAACCCGTCCAGATCGTTCACGTTTATCCCACAAAGATAGTTCGAGGGTCGAGGAGATAAACCAGACCCGCTTGCACCATTACCGCAACAAACAAACACATCAGGGTAGACTGGGCCAAGCTCAGCTGTCGAACAATCAACACCACGGTCAACTAAAGAATTCGCATCAGCGAGTGTCAAGATCGCCTCAGCGGAAATTACCCCCTTGGTTAATGCCTTCAGATTCAGGAGAAAATCTTATCTACCGTTTTCATAGGGCCTGGCAGTATGTTCGGCGAGTGCAGGAGCTTGTTGTAAAGGAAAAGTACAGAGCCAACATGACAGCACTCGAAATTAGTTTGTTTAAGCGGTGGGGAGTCCGTATTAAAGTGCCATCCACTTTCTACATAGACGACCTCAATCCGTGGTTGTTCAACCAGAACATCACGAAGTGCGGTAGTGATTCAAATCTGTTGCTGAACAAAGATGTAAGTTGTATTTCTTCCTCGTTATATGTTTTCCAAAATTGTCCGCTTATAGTACATTCTAGCACAGTTTTTAATAGTCAATCTCTTGCCAACCGCATTAACCTTTTTTCAGTTGCTTTTCACGATTTTTTTTCAACATCTGTTATCCGTTTTATCATTTATCTGCAGTCCTCGTAACTGAATCTTAGTGTTAGGTGAACATAGCTTTCGGTCCACCCAGAGTCTTTTGTCAGTTTGAGCTGTTCGCTTGGCCTCGATTTGATGTTAAGTGGCCGAGCAAAGTTCCATAGACGAAACATGAACAAGGCAACATCTCACATTGACAAAGGACTCTGGATGGAGTCCGAAAGCTCTGTTCAACTTTCAGAAACCAGGCCGGTGTATAAGAGTATTAACATTAATGGTTCTCATCTTCCGGCCGTTTTGTAAAAGTGAAACAGAATTTTATAGAATTTGGCAATAATTTCGGTATCTAATCGTTTAGAATTAAATGAAATTTGATAAAACAATTATTCCATTCACGTCTTGTTGGATATGACGTGAAATAGCCAACTCGGCTCTTCGCGCCTTGTCGGTTATCTATCACCTCATATCCAGCGCGCGTTCGTGAAATAATTGTTAAATATTTTGAATCCGAAGGAAAATTTCTCAACTGCCAGTTACTACTCGAAAGGCAAAGAGCTCCTTTTGGAAAAAACCGTGTTTTGTATGGCCGTTGTTTCTAAAACAGTAAAGGTTTTATATCAAATAGTCGTAGTCCTGAATTACTGCTACAACACCAAAGTTTTCGCTAGATAAAAAAAGCTTTTTGTACCCGCACAGGAAAGCAAACATACTAACTATGAGGGGCACTCCAACCAATCTGTTACAATTATTAAAAGATGAAAAAACAGTGTTAAAGTTGTTAGAAATGATAGAAGTTCATAAGAGTTTGTAAAAACGTCAGTTTCCATTGTTTTTTAAAGGTTGCGGAAAGCGTGGCGCACAGATACATGAAAGCGTTAAAAAGGAAGTATGGCAGGTAATTATTCTTGCGTCTATTAAAAATGCCACCATTTCTCACGAACTCACTCATATTTATCTTTCCCTACTAACAGACTCGTTTAACAATGATAATAATAATAATAATAATAATAATAATTTTATTAACATTCCACGGGATGGCTATTCTATGCTATCTACAGCCAACATAATTAGTTGGGAGTCGATTTTGTGGAGGAAGGAAAACCGGAGTACCCGGAGAAAAACCCTTGGAGTCTGATTGAGTTTGACAAATCTAACCCCACGCGCGGGATCCGGGAATCAATCCCGAGTCGTAGAGGTGGGAGGAGCGAATAATAACCACTACGCCAACCTGACTCGCTATTGACAAACAACAACAACAAACGAACAAAAAACTTTGTTAACGTGTCAAAAATATTTAGTGTTGGACACGACAAAATACTATAATAACCATTAAGAAAAACCTAAGCAATATGCATCTAAAAATGTTGGATAGTCGATCTAAAGAGTTGGATAGATTAATCTGAAATGTGGGATAGCTTGATCTGAAATGTTGGATGGTTTGATCTAAAATGTTGGATAATTTGATCTAAAATGTTGGATAATTTGATCTAAAATGTTGGAT
>JAOEJH020244083.1:0-13536 GCA_025448215.2 Palythoa grandis
TGAGGCAGAGAAAGATAGATAAATAAATCATACACTTTCGTCTTTTTCTTTTCTCATCTACACTCATCAGAAAAAAATCGGTTATATGCCCTGAGCGGGAATTGAGCTCACGTCTCCCTGTACACTGGTCAGGCATGCTAACCACTACACCATCAGGGACCACCACACTGGCAACGCAGCAGCAATGTTAGCTATCATTGTGCCCAGGCCTCTCACTGAGCACAAAAACCGGTGTGCGGTACATTGCATGCTTTGCAAGAAGTAGGCATACAATAGCATGCAAACTTCTAACAAGTGCATTTTCTTGAAAACAACACAAGTAATGTTTTGAATTGCATTTTTAGTGACATTTTTTAAATAATTTAATTTTTTTTAATTTTTATTGAGGAAGGTGCGAAGTTCAAAGCCTGCAATTTTAAGAAAGAGATCAACTCTATACAAACTGGTGTGTTTTTGTTAGAAGACTTAAATTGATTTAACAACTTACATTGTCACAAAAGACAGTTTTGATGTTAAAAAAGAATCTTGAAAGAAAAACAAACAGATGCATGGAAGTTATTTATTTTCTTTGAAGACAGGTACTTTTTCTATAACAAACTGCTATGTCTTTTCAATGTTTGACATTCGATTGCCTTTTGTCATGATTGATCGAAATGAGATTAATGTCAATCTGATTTCTCATCCTTTTTTTGATTAACGGATAACTGTATATACCATTGACAAGGATAACAATTTCAACATTTTCTCCTGAAGGTGGTGCAGAGTGACAATTTGGCCAAGATTGCACTTAAGTTTGATTCAACACCGTCAGAGTTGGCAAGGCTCAACAGACTTGCATCTCACATGCTCTTTCCTGGACAGGTAACCAATGCATATTATCCTATTGCTGTCAAATTTAGTCCTTCACCCATCAGACCCAATATTTCTACTACTTTTTTTGCTCTTTCCTGATGCTCTGTCACCTCAAGACCGTCATTGATATTATCCCTGCATTGTCAGTGTTTCTCTGTCTCCCAACACAAGTTTTCACCCCCCCTGACTCCCATTCTTTGATTTTCATTGCTATCTCTTAACACTCGGTCACAGACAACCCTGAAACTGTTTTCTTCAAATCCTCAAATCCTAAGTATCCATTCATAAAATTGCATTATTCCCCCTGACCTTCTGTATTTTCCTTTTATTATTATTGTCATAATTATCAGTGGGGAAGACAACAGTGTGGAGTAATCTAACAATTTGATCCAGCTAGAACACTGCGATAATATTAACCCAAAAGTCGCTTACAGTGATCCTCGGCTATCCAACAATAATTTTATAAGACTTTTGTTTAACTTGTGTCCATATCAGGAGCCCAAATTTGATCTGTATACAGTTCACAGGAAGTAATTTGTTTTGATCATTTCCATAGTTTGAATTTCCCACAGGCTGCCATCTTGAAATGTGACATTTTTGGGTTGCAGTTCCAGTCTCTACTCTTAATAAAAACTGCAATGAACAAGTGGGGGTCTGGCACTGCAATCTCAAAATGTCACATTCGAGATGGTGGCTTTCAAGAATTCAAACTATGGAAATGATCAAAACAAATTGCTTTGTGTGAACTATACACAGAGAATTATCAAATTTGAGCTGCTGTTGTGGACACAAGTTAAAGAAAAGCCTTATTTGATATTAATATTGTTGGACAGCCGAGGTTCCCTTGTAAGTCATTTTTGCACTTGGCCTTTAAATTTCTACTACTTTTTTAAGTTGATTCAGCTTTCAAACATATATTGTGGCAACAATAAGTTATTTTTCAGTCTTTGGTTGTATGATTTAGTTTGTAATATGTTTTGACTTACTTTCCATTGCATTTAATAGTTTGGGTTTTTTTTATCATTTTCATTTACGAAACTTTGTTTTATAAAAGTTTCTAAAACTATTCACTGCCAGTTTCAGTTGCTACAGTCAAGTATTTTCTGTTAGCAACTTTGAACAATCTCCTGGTGGTAGCTGGTAGAATGTTGAATAATAAATAAGATCAGGTTGAAACATGTTAATGAGAAGTTGCTGTTTTAATATAAAGTACCATTGATCCTGTACAAGGCATGTGTTTTGCTTGGAGGGCATTATGGTTTTGTTTATGAGTTTAATCTGTGACTTCAGGCCTGATCTAATGTTTTCTGTGTGTCTTAAGGTAAGCAGAATATTGTAAAAACACTTTCTGTTGAAGATGATACAGTATGTTGACATAGCAGTGATATTCTATGTAAAACACATGCGTTGTTGGATAATATTAGATTTTCGTCATGAATGTAAGCCAGGACTATACTCTTCATTTTGCAGTTTTTGTGTTTCTGTTCATCCCAAATATTTACTGTTTCTGAATAGAGCTCTTACTTTCAGAAGTCACACTCATTCGCATGTAGGGCAGTTATTTGATGAAAGACATTTACAGTATTTGAATTATTGTGGCTTTTTAATCTTATGGCAATCCTAGGCTTTCCCTATTTCTTTACTTTATGATCAATTAAACAAATTCTCTTTCCCTTGTGTAGGTTCACAGTTACTGTAAGTTTTTGCATAGATTCTCCTGAAGACAACTTTGAAATTATGATTCAACAGAATTAAAAAAGTCCTGGTTCTCAAAAAAAATATAAATTTGTTATGTACAATTATCATGTTTTGTTGGAGGACCTTTTAAAAATCTATCACATTTGCAATGCCTATAGACCCTACAGTATTTTAGTACATTGTAAGTGTTACTTGACTGTGGAAAAAATGAGTAAACTAATGTTTCAGACTAGAGTCCATTGTTGGAGTGAGACACTTTACTCTGATGAAGGACTCTATGCCTACACGTCAGTTAACTCCACTTTTTCCATGATGTAAAACTTATAATCTACTGAAACTGTTTGCATAGAAACACTGACACAGGATTACAATTTTATCCCATTGCTTGTAGACCCTGTTCGTTCCTGAGAAGAAAGCTCTTTCCTCAGAAGAACCTGGTACTGAACATCCAAAAGTGATCACGAAGGCTCCCGAACCAGCTTTTGGAATACAAGACAGTGTGGGACACAAGGTACCAATGAAGTGGATTTTGGATCATTGCTGTTCTTTAAGGGGGAGCTTGCCCTTTCATTTGAGGAGTTGGTAATGAAATCTGAAGTAGAGTTTGGAAAGGAAAAAGTTTAAGGACAAGTGCGTGTAGGTTTGGCTGGCACATGGTTTGGCATTTGTCAATTAAATATTAACTCCAAAAATATTTTTACACACCCTTAAAATTCACTAAGACTAAAATTTCTCTAAAAAAACAATTTTTTGATGCAGCTTTTCCCCCAATTAAACCTCATTGAATTGGGAGTTTTTAAATTAATATTCTATGAAATATGAGTCAAAATGTCCCAAACTTTGATAAAAAATGGCGACAAGTCGGAAGCTTCCCCATGATAATAATCAAACCCCTTCCAGGGACCACAAAGACCATTTTAAAGTGGTAGGGCTAAAAATTCATCCCACAGCAACTGTAAGTATTTCGTGGCACTGTTGGCATGGCAAAGCACTCAATAGGGAAATGTCTGCAAGTGTAGCTCTAGGCTTTCCAGCACATCAAGCATGCGGATAAATTACTCTATTTCTCCTCATCCATGTCTGCTGTATACTTGTAGTATTTTAGTAATGCCAGCCACAGAGCTTTGGTAAGTCTTTGACTGTGTTAAGTGCATCTGTATGCAAGAAAGGACATAATCATGAAATTCACATAAAAATTATTGTTCATGGATCTGGATGTTATTTGGAGCCCTAAGATTTAACCTGAGCTAAAGAGGGTGGGGCTTATAACCCTACAAGACCCTCTCTCCTTGGTTCTTGGCATTCTCCCCAGTTAGCCCACTGTTCCTCTAGGGATAATTATTATTATTATTATTATTTTAATTTTAATTTTAAGGGTATACTATATGGTTGGCTAGTATTCAAGTCAAATGTTATATTTCTAATGTTATGAAAATAATTAATGATTTTACTTGCCGATATATGCTTTTTAAACAGTGAATACAAAACATAAGCTTAAAAAAACTATTTCTGGACTTTGGAGGTACCTCATACCTCAATGTTGTTATTGTGTTATTGCAGAATGAGAAAAATCAGAACAGCTCAGGGACGGAGCATGATCATGAGGCTGTTAAGTTGACAAAAAATATCATTCTGGATGATGATGAAGAGCATATCTCTGATCACTTCCTTCAGATAAAGGCAAGATACATCACAGATGGACAGGTAAGGCACATTGCTAAACTATTTTGTATCTGCGGTAATAATCAACTGCCTATCCAGTGACTTAGTGGTCAGTGTGTCTCACTCATGATTGTGAGGTCCCAGGCAGACCACAGTCCACTGAGTTGTGTTTTCAGTAAGACATTTACCTGCCTTGTTGCAGTCAAATCTTCTATATAGTACCACAAGTACTACCTAGGATTGATTGATGCCTTGTGTAGGGAGAATCAACAACTTTTACACACTTAAAGGGGAACTGAACCCTGAAATCAACCTTTTTTAAATAAAATCCTTAAAGGTGTAGAAGTTGTATTTAAAAGGTTTTTTCTTTGTGCCGCACTGACTTTCCGAGAAATTCTAGTTTGAATTCGCGTGTTTTGCGCTATCTGGGGATGTTGAGCGTGGGCGCTTCTCAACTTGTCAGTGGCAAATGAAGGTAATGTGTGATGTAGGTTAAGGGGTTGTGAGCGAGTGCTTGTACTGTTATAGTTGTCATAAGCTTACAAGTGTACGTAGTCAAGAGTGAAAGAGAAAATTTAAATTGTGTGCGATGTCTCGCTTAAATGTTGAACCTTTAAAGATCTTAAAAGATCTGTAAAGATCTTCCCCATATCTGACATCATAGCCTCACTCTTACTCCACTGACCCTCTATTTCTGAGCCACCGGTACAAAGCGGCGTATAACATGTTTTAAACTCGAATTTCTCGGAAAATCAGCGCGACATGAGGAAAAAAATTTAAATATTGTTTTTACACTTTTAAAGATTTTGTTTGAAAAAGGTCGATTTTAGGGCTCAGTTCCCCTTTAACAAAACAGAAACCAGGGATATAGCACAGTAAGCAGTAAAATTTTGTCTGTGAGCCAGGTAAGCTTTAAGAGCCAATGTCAGTAAATATCAACTATGTCGTGACATTTTGAAAACTTGATAATCTTCAAACTTTGTCAGATGAAAGATCTTGTGGAACTATTAACAAAAATATCGGTATGAACTGGCTTGCTTTCTTCTTTGCTTTATTATCAAGACCACTAGATTTCCACCATTTTGACCTAAATATAGGTCAAGGCTGAAGCTGAAATTGCTGATCTTGCATTGGCGTTCTGTGATATCCCTGAAAATTTGTCCTCCAACTCGAACTATATTCTAATAGGGTAATTTTAGAGGCGCTTCCTTCTGCAATAGAAGACTTGTTGACATACTTCTGGATTTTAGTGTTAAACGCCACCAAAGAGAACTAACTTTTGGCCTTGCACCAAAACTCAATTTTAGGCTGTTTTCAAACGAACCAAAACCTACTTGGTACATGGATTCCGGGAACAATTTTTATTTCAAAACACGTATAAATGCTTCCTGTTTTAAAAACTAAAATAAAATTTTTGGGCAATTGTAAAGCGAAGTTTTGAGAGGACTTGTATGTCGTGCCGCTTGAGTGAAATTTGATAAAATGTTGATTTCAGCATGTTGTCAACAGCTCTAGAAGCTAACGGCAACATTAAATTCTTCGTTAAATCAATGTTAAAGTAAAGAGAAGTCTTTTTTGACAAAAGACTAGGCATTTTGGTATTTGAAACATATATCTCTTGATATTTCTGATTGAAATGAGCCACTAACTTGGAAATAGAATAAAAGTCTTCGTTTATCAATTTGATTTGATGACATCATGTTACATGCAAAATGCAATGGGATACAGGGTCTGTAAGACAAATAGACAATAGCATATATATATCAATATTGCAATCTATGACTAGTTGACAACAAACTGCATTTATGCTCAACCTGTTTCTTGATTGGTCTTGCAAACTGTGTCCTTAATCAGAAAAATGACTGAACAGCCGAAAAGATTATTTGCCAGCCTTGCTGTACATAGCATGTTTGATATGTTCTCCTCTAATGTAGTTGCTGCTTTAGTTCTTTAGCTAAAACTAACCTTCAAATTTTCCTGCTGCCCTAACTTGTAATTTATTTTCAAGTACATTGCAACTTACCAAGTTTGTATGCTACATCTAAACAGGGCATAGTGTCTGGAGTATTGCTTGTCACTCCACACTCCATAATGTTCCAACCCAATGTGTCAGACCCACTGGTGATGGACAGAGGGCTAGATGCTTATTGTATATCTGCACAGATGTCAGCCATAACTAGTGCAGCTATGTACCATGACATTGCTGCCATGGCTATACACGACCCTCTTAAACCTGGAAGGTTTGTTGTCATTTATTTTGTTCCTACCATTTTTGAATGTCTATAGATTACAAAGCTGACATACAATATGAAATGCGCTGATCAATGTTATGCTTGTGGGAGAGGGGATCGTGGCTATGCAATAGGGGTTTGACACAACCAAATATTCTGGGAAAGTGTTTTTTGACACAGGACAGGTGTTAGCTAATCTTGTTTTACAGAATGTTGGACAAGACAGTGTCACTAATAATTTGATGTATTTTGAATTGAATTTTGCCTCTGGCGAGGGGAATTTAACAAAAATTTTAAGTAAAATGTGAATTCCCCATCCCAGGTTTAACCCGTGTCTTATCAAAAACCAAGTGAATAAGATTGGCTACCTTTTTATGTCGAATTTACATTAAAAATTATGTGGTCTAGTTTGATCTTTACTCCCCAGGTTAAATAAATTATTTTGATATAATCATCCTTTCATTTTCCAGGTTTTACTTGGATGCTGAAACTGCAGAATCACTGAGTCGGCAAAATAGTTCTGGGTCAGAAAGTACTCCTACTTACTCCCCTAAATGTACTCCTTTGAACATTATACAGGAGCAAGATGATAATACAATGATCTCCAAGGACTTAAACACTGTTGTAGAAAAACTTTTAGATGATCTAATCAGTGAAATTGTAAGCAGTAATGAATCTTGTAAAGAAAAGAAGAACGCTGACTGTCATTTATTGATGAGAAATAATGTGGGGACATCATCTCCAGTGGATGATTCTTCATTGGAACTTCATGATATCTCACCCTCTTCAGAAGATTCTGGTATAACAAAAGCTCTCAATAAAGAGGAATTAAATTCACAGTGTTCTAGAAGGAATGATCAAGGTGAAACTCACTCTATGAATGATGCTGCGCATAATCACGCAGATCAAAAGACTGCAGATATGTCAGAGTTTGTGCAGCACTCTGAAAAATCATCACAGTTAGAAGGTGACATTAGTCAAGACAGCGGAATAACTGAAGATGGAACAGCAGTCAATCCATCATCATTTTTCTCAACCTTTAGTAATGAAGTCAAGTACTGGCTGGGCTTGCAAAGTCAAACAAGAGGTAAAGTTGGAAAAAGGAGAAAAATAAAAATGCCAACACAAAACTAATGTACATAATTTTGGATCTGAGATTCCTCAGCTTATCGTTTTGTAATGTTTGCAAAGTTTAAAATGTTAAGCTCATGACAGTTGCAGTTTTTTACAGTTGATTTTCATTTTCTGTAGTTATGTTTTGATAATTTACCATTAAATTCCAGTTACTTCTGACTACTACTGACAGTAACTTCAAACTTATATTAATTTATTATGAAGATGATGATGATGAGGAGGAGGAGGAGGAGAATAATGATGATGATGATGAGGAGGAGGAGGAGGAGGAGGAGAATGATGATGATGATGAGGAGGAGGAGGAGGAGGAGAATAATGATGATGATGATGAGGAGGAGGAGGAGGATAACGATGATAATGATGAAGTTGATGATTCTGCTTTTTTTGATAAATGATGATGATGATGATGTTGCTATATATCATTATGTTATTAATTCCATTTCACAATGGATGAATTTACAACATTTTTGTCGCTCATCCAGAGCTTTCACTAACTTTTGAAGTTAGTGACCAGAAAAAATTAATAGAGGGCTATTAATAGTTTTGCCAGTAGCTTGCAGCCCCAAGCCTCTAGGTGAGTCCAGTTAGCATTAGTGATCTTCATTCTTACCTTTCTTTTCTGACTTGGGATCGAATCCTGGGCTGCACTTTGGCTTAGATTTGTCAGTCTCAATCTGACTCTGAGGGTTTTTCTCTGGGTACACTGGTTTTCCTCCCTCTGCAAAATCAATGCCAGCTAATTACAGTAGGTTTTGGTGCTGTGCTTTGTGGTAATACATGCACCAGACTGCTATAGTGGCTGCCAGAGGTGCCTTCATGAACTTTTGGTCTTATCTTATTGAACTGCATTATCGCAATTCAGTCTCTCACTGCTAGTGTAGGGTGAGTAGTATACAGTATTAATTTTATTATCATTTATAGAGAGATCAGGAAGGTTGATCCCAGCATTTTTTTCCTTTATTTTAACAGGTAAATAGTTTATATCTCAGGCTTTACAAGTGTTATCTGAGTTGTCAGTAGTTAGAGAACAAGTGTGCCTTATCAAACTTCTGCTAGTACAACTAGGCATAAGTGTGCTTTGGTACACTGATTGCTTTGTGTGTAATGCAGAACGTATCCAGACCGAAAGTGAGGAGGAGCTGATGCCACGCCCTGCTGCCCCATCAGAAGATCTACCTCTTTACCTGTGTCTGAGAATTAGCAAGAAAGACTGGTTTCTTTGCCGACAAAAATTAAAAGGTCCTGGAGCAGATCTAATTAATCGGGACCAGAAGAGGAGGGAATATTGGTTTGCCATACCACATACTAGGTAACAAGGCTGCGTCATTTACTGTTGGGAGTGCCCCTTTCTTCCCCTTGATTAATAGCGGTTGGCACAATGGTAAAATTTCTGCCTTGCAGCCACAAGTTTCCAGGCTCAAAACCCCAGCTCTGCAGAGTGTTGAACGTTTGTGTAGCTTTCCATCCATACAATGGTCGGTAAAATGAGTATCAGTTTCTGCTGGGGGCTAACCTGTGATGGACTAGTGCCCCTTCTAGGGGGAGTCAGTGAATCTCATCTGTAAGTACCAGCTCCAATGAGCGACTTAGGCTCATAAAATAATTTAGCCTGCCCCTTGATCATGCTCCCAGAAATGCTCCCCTCTCCCCAAAAAAACACATGAAGAAGGAGGTTAAGGTCAGCAAATGGTTAGAACTTCATGTATTGCTCAGATGAGGATGTTAAGCTGTAGGCCCAGTCTCTTGACTGCTGATTGGCTAAGATGCATTTCTTATACTGGTTTAGGGTTGAACATGTCTATCAATTCTTTAATAAATGGTGCCCCAGTATTCACAATGCTACTGATGATGATGATGAGGGTGAATCAGATGAAGATGCTGATATGGCAGAAGAAGAGGTAATTATAACCCAAACTGCAGAATAGAACAGTAAAATTTTTTCAAGAGATCTTGTCAAATAGAGATTATTACATGGCCATGCAAAGATAAGAAATTAGTCTGACCCGAAAAC
Source organism: Palythoa grandis (assembly GCA_025448215.2). Lineage (NCBI taxonomy): Eukaryota > Metazoa > Cnidaria > Anthozoa > Zoantharia > Sphenopidae > Palythoa > Palythoa grandis. The sequence continues at coordinate 9,589 of JAOEJH020244083.1, forward strand.
ATACCATCAATATTTTGGCAAAAATCCCCTTTTCCAATAGGATTAAACTGAAATGAAGCACACACTAAAGAAGGCCAGTTACTTACATACTTGAGTTTGTGTACTAATGCTAAAAAGTAATTTTTTGAGATGATCTACTTAATGCCAGCACATGCAAAATGAATAAATAAATAATTATTTAAAGTTAATATGTGTCGTTGTGTACATAATTAAAAAGACATGAATAAACACTTTCACACGCACAGAATCAGAATGGACATTAAGGCTAGGCCTTAGGTCCTTAATAAAAAGCATTTCAGGTAATAATAAATGAAATGTTTTGTTTTTATTATGGACCTAGGGCCTAGCCTTAATGTCCATTCTGATTCTGTGCGTGCGAAAGTATTTATTTAGTAATGTGTGTCGTTCTTGTGGATATTGCCTTCATATTGTCATGTCTGTAACATGCTTTTTTCAGTGGTTTTAGTAACTCAAAATAGCAAACCCTACCTACTGGAAGTAAGCTTGCCTACTGGAAGCAACCTTGTCTACTAGAAGCTTGTCATCCAAAAAAATTCTCGGAAAAGTTGACTATCCCAAAAAAATACAGGAAAAACTTGTTAACCCACATAATACCAGAATGGAAAACTTCAAACCCAAAATAATCCTTCACACCTCCCTGTCACTTTTGTTCTTGAGTATTCCCCTGGGACAACTGCTGCTTGCAGGACCAAAATTTGGGTAAATTTCTCAACTCATCCACCTGTAATTTACAGTGATTCAAACAAAGATCAAGATGATGGTAGTTTAAAATGAACAAAAGTTTCAGCAACTGAATATAAAATTTTAATCTGTAGTAAGAAAGGCAGCTGTATTTTGATAGTCAAACTTTGAGTGACGTTTGATGAAAAATTTGTGTAAGTTAAAGACAGACTTTAAAGCAATTGCAATATTTGATTGTAGTTTCCCAACTCATTACTCCCCATTAATAATGAACTGTCTGCAAAGTTTTTGCTCCTATTCTTCAATCTTGGAGCATAAGCATGCCCATTTATTTTAATGATATACTTTAAAGGTACTAGTTTTCTAAACTGATATCAGACTAATAAATGTTTTTATTTTTCTTTAAGAGTATAATTAAACAACTCTTATTTAGTGAAACTAGTTTATTAGTTACTGTAACTTAAAAAATTAAAAGTTTTCAGTTCTGTCTTTTCAGAGACTGTTGCAGCATGCTAAATATCTTCAAAGCTGTGGTAACATTTTTAGAACTTAAAATTAAAGTAGTAGTTAAATTTTTGTACTACAGTATTTTTATGGATGTATAGTTTAATCACGTTTAACCATCAAAAAAGCTTTTCAAAACTTTTGAGTAGTTAAAAACATAGTACATCCAAAGCTCCATCAAACAGCATTAATTTTTGTTGTGTTGTAAATATGTTCACAGATATCAGTTGAGGCAAGGATCACAGGTCATCAAATGCATTACATACTGATAGTATTTTGCTCTTGATGTTAGACTTGTGCATTTATAGACATCAGCTGAGTCAGGCCTCACAGGTTGTCACTAGATACAAAGCTTAACTGACAGCATTTTGTGAATATGTTCATAGACATCAGCAGAATGTCTAACCCATACCGATTTAGGTGGGATTGTCCCAGTTTTGCTTGAGAATCCCAAATCCCAACTCAGCCTCTGTCAGCACACAAAAAATCCTGATTTGAAGATCAGCAGTTGGACACTCTTCATCCGCAGAGTCAGGGTCCCTAGGTCAACAGACACCCTAATTTCCAGATGATTACCTGCACCACAGAAACCTCCAAATACCTCCAGATAATTAAGACAAAGTCATTAAGAATGTTGTTGCTAATTGAAGCGGGAACTGGTTTGAGACTTGCAGTGAACTTTGCTAGAGGCCAATCCTGATGGATTTCCATGTTTTGGTGGCTTTCCATGTGCTGATTGCTTTCCATGTGCTGATGGCTTTCCATGTGCTGATGACTTTCCATGTGCTGATGAATTTCCATGTGCTGATAGATTTCCATGTGCTGATGGCTTTCCATGTGCCGATGGCTTTCCATGTGCTGATGGCCTTCCATGTGTTGATAGATTTCCATGTGCTGATGGCCTTTCCATGTGCTGATGGCCTTCTATGTGCTGATAGATTTCCATGTGCTGATGGCCTTCCATGTGCTGATGGCTTTCCATGTGCCGATGGCTTTCCATGTGCTGATGTCTTTCCATGTGCTAATGGCCTTCCATGTGCTAATGGATTTCCATGTGCTGATAGATTTTCGTGTTCTAATGGATTTCCATGTGCTGATGGATTTCCATTTCCTGATAGATTTCCATTCCCTGATGGACTTGTACTGATGAATTTCGCATTATCACTCAATGTTCACTGTAGTTATTCACAGTCGGACTGTATATTATTTGCTGCTGTTTGTAGTGTAATTATTATTGTAACTTATAAAGTTAATAATTTAAATATATTATGTATACTCTTTTTAGATGCCTTTAGTTAATTTTATATGAGGTATAATTGATTAACCCCATAGTCTTGAAATTTGGGTATTGGAATGTTAAATGGCACAGATTTTGGTGTGAAAGTTGAATTTACTGTCAGAGGAGGAACCTAGGTAAAGTAATGAAGAGCCAAACTGAGAAAGTTTTAAAATTAAATAACAAGTTACTTAATACTTGGTAAAGCAGGATTATACTGCCATTAGTAAATAACATAATTAAGTAAACACAACGTATAAATGTAAAGGTAAATAATAGTTATTAAATAATTCTTAATTATGCTGTTCTCTTTTTACCTAAAGATGAAAACATATAAATAATATATTTTGAGTAAAGTGTCAACTAATATGATTTTCAATCTCAGCAAGATTACACTTTTATAATATAGATAACCTTTGTTAGCAACTTCTCCCAACACTCATTGGCTAACACCTCATTGTATCAACTTTGATTTGATTAACCACATATATCTAATAATTTTTTTCTTTGAAAGCCTGTTTCAAGGCATCTCATCTACTCTCAGTTTTCCATTTCTTTTCTACAACCATAATCTCTTATTGTATCCCAGTGATTTGACTTAGACTCTTGACTTTTTAATTGTCTTGCTTTTTGTTTCAAATTTTTCACTATATCTGTTTGTTACCTTGAGGTTTTGTTTTGCACCACTTAGGGGCTTAGTTTTGATGAGCAGTTTTATGCATGTACACCTCCAACATACAAGGTAGGCTGGTTAGGTTGCACACACCTTGGTCAGTTGTCTGATGGTAGATTAGTGTTACCACGCTATTAGTTAATGAAATCTTGAAAGAGATTTGAATTCAAATACAGTGATTGGCAGTATTGCTACCAGACACTTTTCCAGCCTAACTTTAATCCTTTCAGCAAAGCCATTGCCAGTTGCCTTCCTCATGATTTTGCTTTGAGATAATACCAGTATAAAAAACCCCAGACTGTCTTAGAAAAAGGTTTGGAGGAACTAAAACTCAAAAATGGTGTTTTGTTTAAAGTGTGGTTTGAAAATGTTAATTTATTGTATCTTGTGTTTATTTACTTTTAATTTTGTTCAGTTTGATTAATTCTTAAATCGTGATGTTTAGTTTTATGATTATTTGTTATTCTTGCCTGATTTAAGTATTAGGAATGTCGTGTTTTAGTAAGGCAATAAAACTGTCACACGTGTTTCTATCGAGTTTTAGAAACACTGTATGATCTAGGAGAACACAAAGGAAGTGTTGAGAGAAAACGAGGCAAAGCATATTGGGGAGTCAGGTTGGTCATACTGGGGAGTCAGGTTGGTAATACTGGGCAGTCAGGTTGGTCATATTGAAGAGTCAGGTTGGTCATACTGGGGAGTCAGGTTGGTCGTATTGGGGAGTCAGGTTGGTCATATTGGAAAGTCAGGTTGGTCATACTGGGGAGTCAGGTTGGTCATATTGAAGAGTCAG
>JAOEJH020244775.1:0-13534 GCA_025448215.2 Palythoa grandis
ATCTGCTGGCAATAAACAGACTATTTTCACATGTTACTAACTGTGATCTGCTGGCAATAAACAGACTATTTTCACATTGTTACTAACTGTGATCTGCTGGCAATAAACAGACTATTTTCACATTGTTACTAACTATGATCTGCTGGCAATAAACAGACTATTTTCACATGTTACTAACTGTGACCTGCTGGCTTCATGCTCTCATTTGGTACCTAAAGGTTAATATAAAGCTTTGCCCCACTGATGTTACAGTTTTTGACTCAAGGTATTATGAGAATGGAAAGAACTCTCCTTTCTTTCTCAATTCATAGGCATATCTAGAGTCATCTTTGACTTTTAGCTTTTTTGGGTTTTAGGCTCTGTCGATTTCTCTCCAACTCTGTCATGCCATTTTTGGTCGATCCTGGTTTTGTGAACCATATTATGTCAGACTAAATTCCAATGTGGCCTTAACTTTATTTACAAAAGCCCAAGCAGCCATATTTTGTGGACTAGATTTTTATTTTATCAATAGTTTCAGATCTACAGCCATTACAAGTTCAGTAATTTAAGAACAAAAACAGACACACCAACTAAATACATTTCTTGACCACATTTTGATCCCATGATGCATTGCTTCTCTTGCATCAAATCTATTTTGACACACGTTACCAAGACCATAACATCTACAGTATCAGTGTCATGAAGTAATAATGGGCCAGTTGACAAACAAATAAAGTTATGGGAAGTGATATAATTATAAATATTGAGTATTTGTGAATTTTTATCTCATTGTTTGAGAGTCAGATTGGAATAGCAGTCGTCATTTGCCCCTACCATTATTACATCCTGGGAATGAATCCTGGGATTTCTGCATGAGGACCAAGATTTCTTAATGTTAAGGGGGAACCTTCCCCTTTCATTTTGGCAGTTGCTAGGCAACTGGGAAGGAGGATTTGGAAAATAAAAAGATTGAGGACAAAATTAATGCCAAACTGTGACTCCTAAGAGAGGGAACAGGAGCTTGGAAATTGTCCGTTGACTGCATGCATAATTAAAACCAGTCAGAGGAGTCAGGTTGGCATAGTGGTCATCACTCGTGCTTCCCACCTCTATGACCCAGGATCGACTCATGGGCTCCGCAGGTGGGCTGAGATTTGTCAATCTCTATCTGACTCTGACAGTTTTTCTTCGAGTACTCTGGTTTTCCTCCCTCCTTGACACTGTGCTCCGAGGTCATGCATGGTCTGTATAGCGGCATCCAGAGGTGTCTATATATGCTTTTGGTCCAACTATTTTAATCTGCATTGCCTTTGACTTTGTAGTTTGAGGCAGTGATAAGTGTGAGTTTTTCTTTCTTTCTTTTTTCAAAAATTTTTATTAATAAAGAGAGTTATGTTCACAGCACTTCTAAATCCCATGTACCATGAACTGTACCAATCTGGGAACTGTTGTAAAGTGAAAATCCTTTTGCTCATAAAATAAAAATTTTTTATTTCAGTCACAGTAATATCATCTTGAATCAGTTATGTATGAGTCTGTTTTGTAAGTATCCGCTAATCTAATTTTTAATGAATTAATTAAACTAAGTCTCAACATGATGGAGTTCTGACTCTGAAGTTGACTTCCGCTGATGGTCGAAATGTCAGTATCAACTACCTGGATGATAAAACTCTTGCCACGCTGTGATAAGGCACCTGGGTTCAAACCATTTACAATTAATTCAAATCCATCCAACATCTGGAATTTACTTACAGAAAATCCTAGATGACAAACAGTGAGAAAGTTTATCTGTTGTAACTTGAGCATGAAATTAAATTCAAACTCTGAACTGTCAGTTTGATCCTGCAAACCCTCAACATTTACAGTGAAAAAAATATAATTTAATTACTTCAAACTAATAAGGTGTAAAATAAAATTACTTTATCTACAAACATCTACATACTCTCAATTTCCTAAATGACACTGAGATAGTGATTAGCAAAAATCCATTTTGAGTAAGATCATCTTACACGTTTTAAGTTAAGATAGTTGATAACTTTTATGTTGACGCTAATGTCCTAAAAGTGAGTGGTTAAATCTGTGCAAAAACAAAATGGCTGTCAGAAGTAGCCAGGAAAAAGACTTAATTGGCTGGTTTAATAATTTGGCTGGCTGCTCGTTGTTATAGACAACCCTTATACAGCCTGCACAGGATTTGTACTTGATCTCTGAAAACAAATTTCCAAAGTTTTTTTTACACCTTCCTGATATTCAAGACTCAAACGTAGGTCAGTAATTGTTCCAGACAAAAGTTTTACGAACTGATGAACTTCTATTGCCTGTGTTATGTGTGTTCTAGTTTGGAAAATTACGTGCACAAAAGTTGATAGACTGGAATCACACCTTCCATATCTTTTAATTGGAACCAATGAATGCTTCTTCAGCTTTGAAATGTTTATAATAATAATTATTAACGTAATTTTTTTTTCACCATCCTGCAATCTGAAAATCACTGAGTTACTGTACACCTGTATAATAATACATGCAAAAAAGAAAAAAAATGCCAAAAAATGAAGTGCAGTTTAGATATTAAGCCTTTTCCTACTGAGTTTTTAAAAGTCAAAGTCACATAATTTGTTAAAAATTGACAACTTCACTATTTGTTCAAACAATTAAAATTTTCTGAATCTACTTTTAAAAAAAATCAAAATGAATGGTCACTTTATAGCATTTCTAGCACTCATGGTTCATTCAAGTGAAATTGTGTTTAGCAGGATAAAGGTTAAGAGAGGTAGCACTTCAATTGCACTCCATGGTCATCTCACCCCAAATTCTTGGACATCTCAGTACACATCTTGTTCACTTTGGGAAATGCCAAGACCTGGGGCAAGATAACTCATGGCAGGATGATCATGGGGCAGAGTGACTTGTAACTTTAAGAGCTATAAATAAAAAGATTCTGAAAAAATAAATTTCAAATTCTTGACTCCTTAGAGCCTATTCACCAATTCTTACTGTACATTTTTACTTTGCCCCGTCTGTACATTTATATCATAATCTCATTATATTTTGCTGCTCTACCTGGTCTTAGACTAGGAAATTTGTAGTCTTAGGCTTGATTAGTCAATGTGAGAGACAGCAAACAAGTGTTGCTGCTTTAAGCAGGTGATTACTCTTGCTCACCATTACTTAAGCAAATTTGATCTGAGAAGGGCAAAAAATCACTCAGCTACTTGTTAAAAATGCTCGCTTCATTGGAGAATGCATTAGAAATCACTTTTTGTGTCATTTACTTTAGCATTTAACCATGTGAGTCAGAATGGAATTTAACAGAAAAACTTGGGGTTGTCCAATGGTGTCATTTTAATTTTTTTAAAGGCTTATTCAATGGGAAAAAATGCGAGTTTAGGTGAGCATTTTTTTCACTCACCATGGATTTTCAAATGGCAAGCCCTGGGCAAATGCCAGTTGTTTTCAAATCTTGTCTCAAAACCTTCAACCGTTTGAGGAAATCTACTTTGTACAGTACGATCTACTAAAATATGTGCTGGAATGAAGTTGGACAATTAACTGCATTTGATGTATAGTTTTCACTGTCCAAGGGATGTATTGTTGATTTTAAGACTAGGAAATCAAAATCATGTTCTCCATACTAACTTGCAAATGAAACTAATAATTGTGAAACATTGTTTCATATGCCATTACTTCCTTAGTTGGTGGGGAAGTGGTTCAACAGTTATGCCTCGTAATCCTAGGGTCCCGAGTTCAAATCCTGGACTGACCATTGGGTTGCGTCCTTGAACAAGACACATTATCTTCCTTTTTCTAGTCAGCTCAGTTGTACAAATTAATACCAGATTTTGTTGGGGGCTAATCTGTGATAGTTAACGAGCCTATTCAGGGGGGGTTATATACTCTAATCTGGTTTTAAAACCATATAGAAACTGGAGATATCCTGGCACTGGCTCCAATGTGCCACTAAGGTCATAACAGCATTTACCTTGGTATTATTTCTCATTAGTTCTCTGACTTCTGGTATTGCCAGTGTTGTAGTGTACAGGTCAACTTCAATCTAGATTTTCTCTTGAGGAATACTAAAAATGATAAATGATATCTGGACAAAAAACTTGAGTTTCATAAGCATAGAGAAACAGTCTTGCTCTAGTATAACTGAATTCACTAAAACAAATTATATATTTTTAACCTTTCTTATCTAGAATTACTTCCACTATTCAGTAGTCTCTGTGTAAACTCTAAATATCTGCCATTCAGTGTTTTTTTCTGACATTTTTTATAGCTGAGCAATGTAGCTAGCAAAGATACAGTATTTGACTAATTTTCTTCGACTGTTATCACGTTTCATCCATCTGAAAAAGGAAAAATCTTAGTGTTAATAGGGAGGTTAACAACTTATAACGATTGTTGTGATCATAATTTGTAAATTTATTGAAAAACTTAAATTTACTTGCCAACTTGACAAATATGTCTGCAGACAAATAATATGACACTTAAAACGAGTCAAATAAGTGAATATATATTCTTAAACTTACTGTAAACTTTAAAAAGCCCCTCTTGCTTTGCAGCTGGTAATTTTATCAAGCCAATCTCCCCCCCCCTTCCCTCCCTTCCAGTCACTGATGAGGATGCATCCTTGATATAGAAAACTGACATTCAAATAGCATGTACATACTTAACAGAAGTTTTTAGCGAAACAGCATGTTGCAATCTCACCTGTTGATCTGATGAAGCAGGTGAATTGGCACTTTCAGCAAAGGTGGTTGACACTGGTTCCCCATCGTCTTCCAACTCTGCCAGTTCTTTGGCTATGAGCTCTCGAGCTAGTCTAATATTCTGGGCCTCATTGTAGTGCTCTTTTCTATGTTTGCTAAAAGCTTTTCTGTGTTCTAAAACAGATTTTAAAAAAATTACTGAAAAAGAATGCTTTTCTTGTATCTACTCCCAGACTGAATATAATTACAGAAGTTAACACACAGATATAAAGCAATACAGCAAAATTCAAGAACAAACTGAAGACAACATTTTTGTAAAATCTTTAAAAAATTAATAATCTTTTTCATAGTTTGAATGTCACTCAAGTCATTTTCAAGATTGGATTGATGGTAAGCGATTAAATTAAATTTTGTCTGATGGACATAAATGGTTGAAGATATCTAAAGGTTCCCAATGAACAAAACCCTTGCTGTACAAGCTGGTGTAAGAAAAACCTGGCTGGCTCAAAGAACACCTAGCTGGTGCAAGAAACCTTGCTGGTATCAGAGCACCTGGGTGACATGAGAAACACCTGGCTGACATGAGAAACACCTGGCTGATATCAGAGCACCTGGGTGACATGAAAAAAAAAACCTGGCTGGTATCAGAGCACCTGGCCAACATGAGAAACCCCTGGCTGGTATCAGAGCACCTGGTCAACATGAGAAACACCTGGCCAGTATCAGAGCACATGGCTAACATGAGAGCACCTAGCTGGTATAAGAGCACCTGGCTAACATGAGAAACACCTGGCTGGTATCAGAGCATCTGGCTAACATGAGAAACACCTGGCTGGTATCCGAGCACCTGGCTAACATGAGAAGCACCTGGCTGGTATCAGAGCACCTGGCTAACATGAGAAACACCTAGCTGGTATCAGAACACTGCCATTATGAGAAACATCTGGCTGGTATCAGAGCACCTGGCCAGCATGAGAAACACCTGGCTGGTATCAGAACACCGCCATTATGAGAAACATCTTGCTGGTATCAGAGCACCTGGTATGGTATCAGAGCACCTGGTACGGTATCAGAGCATCTGGCTGGTATCAGAGCACCTGGCCAGCATGAGAAACACCTAGCTGGTATCAGAACACCGCCATTATGAGAAACACCTTGCTGGTATCAGAGCACCTGGCTAGTATGAGAAACACCTGGCTGGTATCAGAGCACCTGGTCAACATGAGAAACACCTGGCTGGTATTAGAACACATAACTGACATGAAGAATGCCTGGCTGGTATGAGAGCATGTAATTTACATGAGAAACATCTGGCAGGTATAAAGAGCACCTGGCTGGCATGAAGAACACCTACAGTAAAGTATACTTAATTACATAACAAGTCTTGAAAGCTGCAATTCACAACAAACTTTTTTTCTTACCAAGTTGCTCTGGTGACAAGTGTTCAATTTCTGTTACATCATAATCTTCAGCTTTTTCCCAGTCCCCTCGAACTGGTGCATCTTTAATCCTGGACATTACAGTATAACAATAATACACCTATCAATGTCACACCTTAGGGAAGAAAGGCAGGAAACATGTGAGGGATCAAAAGACATATCATTTCCTTGTATGAGCTATGTGCACAGCATTATCAAATTAACTCAAGGTATTTGCCTGGAATTTTTCAGAGGTATGCATAAATTTGAGTCTCACTTGTCCAATGGACAAGTGCAAAAATATAAAAGTTGATTACCATCATGACCTGAGTAGTTGTTTTCAACATTCAAAATACCATGAATCAGTTGTATAAGGTTTGCCATTTTCTTTGTTTTTCCCTTTCTCTTAGCTATATAGTTTATTTGTTTTTCATAAAAAAAAATTATGCTGGATTTTTCAGGTGTAGAGGTAGCTAAGCGCTTTTAATTTTTAGCTCAGATCAACACAGACCCAGACTAAACAAGAATTTTCTTCAAGATCAAGAATTTACATGCAAGGATCCCTTTAATGAGTAAGACTTTCAACTAACTTTTTGGAGAGGCGGTCTGGATCCAGAGATTCTGCCTCATCATCTGAGATGGGTTCTACAGGCTTTGCTCCTTCCTCATCCTCATCCTCATCTTCAGGCTCTTTGTATCTATTATATGGTGTTAATGGCTCGTCAATCTTCATGTGACCATAATCCTTCCCAGGGGGGTGGTGTGTCATCAGTATGTTCATTTCATCCCACTGTATACCAGATCTGCAGCATAAAAAATCAGATATTGTTATTTTATCTTTGCATGTTTAATATAAGATTATTTATTTAAAATTACTTAATTAATTCAATTTTTAGATTCAAGAGCTTCTGACTGCCTTGCTCTTGGTTATACTGTATTTAAAACATTTATAATACTTGGCAGTACCTTATTCTACATACATTGAGTAAAAATCGAGTCAATATCTATTGCAAATGCTGTAATCTGATTCGTTACCATACTTGCTATCTATCAGGTGATTGATAGTGCTCGTAGGATGATGCCCAGATGCAAAAAATTAGTAAACAATTCAATATGGCGTCTACTTCCCGTTTTTCGGTGCATTTCTGAAGACCATTTGTAGCATCTAATCAACAAAGCAGTTCCAGATAAAACAAAGGCAGCAACAAAATATGGTGTAAAAATTTTCAATGTAAGAAAAAATTTAATTTGAAGTATTACAGTAACAAGTTTCACTCGAACAGACAGTTGACTACACAAAAACTGTGTATCACCAACATTTATTGTTTGAATTGTCAAAACTTTGAATTTTGATTGGCCAGCAGAACATGTTTTTGTCATGCGTGTGGACAGGTAGTTGCAAGTGACGGTATGAGTCAAAATGATTTTTTAATCTTTTACTCCAGCAAAAGTTGCCATTTATCAGAAGCTACACTTGAGTGACTTGGCAGGCTTTTTGACAAATGCACTGACACACATTGAAATTTTCATGCCTTTCAAACCAGTTTGAAGTTTTGTTTTTTTGTGCAGAACCAGCACTTTGCATCGTTTTTTGTTTGGTTGTTCTGTTTGGTTTTTTGAAATGTAGTTGAAGCCTTTGCTGGATTTACTGAATACCAAATTTACAATGATTGAAAATGGTTTGTTTTGCAAGGTGTACACAGGATTAAATAAGTGAAAAATGGCAGCATAGATTTGTTCTTTCATTGACAAAATGGTGATGCTTATTTTATCGAGCAATGTTACTGTTTTGTCAACGTGTGAAAACATTTCAGTTACTCATTGAGTTCTTCTAATTCTTTATTGAATTATTGAATTTGCTTCCCGAAGGACTGCTGAGTAATTCTAAAACAAGGTAAGATGTTAAACTATATTTTATGTGCATTTATTGCACAGCAGCCATATTGGCCATAGACAATAGATTTTGTAACCCGAGCCTCGAGTTGAAATGTTTGGGAACAAGTTTTGGTGGGGCAAAACAAAAGTTTTCAATCCCTCAGGACTCAACATGGCCGCCGTGTGATAAAGGTCCATATTTTGAGTTTCAGCTTTTAACAAATTTCATTTCAAATGTTTAGCTTTTTAATACTGAAAAATATTCTGTTTGCATATTCACTTTAAAACAATTCCATTTAATTCATTGTAATGCTTTTGATTACCGGGGTATTCTAGTTCAGGATTCTTTAAACAGTTTTAATTTCAGGGCTGAAAAGCTCAAGATATCTTGTATTTTTCAGCATGAATCGTCTAAAAGCTTGTCAACACGGTTCTGGTTTTGGATTTCGTGGCTATTTTCTATTATATATGGTCAAACTCATGTATATGAGCTAATAGACAGTGAGTAGGGAAACCAATCAAATTGCTTAAAACTCAATATCCATTGGTTTATTTTTAATAATTCATATTATATTCAGTTAGATGGGACTTGCTTTCACAAAAATAGCTAAAACCAAGAAAAGATGTCAAAACAACAGCTTGTCCATTGTGACTGAAAATTAATTGCTACGAAATTAGAATATTAACTATTTTATCCCTATTGAGCTATCAACAGCCAAACTACTTATCATTCATATATATCTATCATAACATACTGTCAGTACAATAGCAAAGACATAACATTAAACACACCAACAAAATCCATTATTTATTATTGATTTTCAATTTTTGTCTAATTTCTTTGAAATATTTTCGTTTAGTGCTTGATATTTTCAGAACTAAAGCCTAATTTCAAAGCATATACCCAAATGAAAAGTTTTAAAACTGGAAATTTGAAAGCTATTGAATTACGTTTATTATGATTTGACCTGAACTCACTTAGAAGTCATGTATTTAACTTCCAGGTCTTGAGGGGCATTTTATACTTACAAGGAGTTCAATAAATCTAATTTATGCTGTTCCCTAAGGACCTAGCTTTTAAATATACACAGAAATTTTGATTTACAATAACACTGTTTTACAAGCATTTTGAAAAAACTTAATTATCATTAATGTGTTTCATTGTTACACCACTAGAAGAATACCATAAAAAATATCAGTGTTGGCAGAAAAAGAGGACACAGTTTTAACAAAGAACATTGGGTTTTATATATAATAACGATATTACTAACTCACACAGAAGCAGGACCCCAGCGCTAAGTTGATTAATGCTGGATTAAGCCAAAATTGAAAATTAAAATAATTTTTCTGTAACCATGAAAAAACTTATCATGCCTCTCATATTTTCCAGAGGAAAAAATTATCAAACGGAAAATTGTAGCAAAATTAATCTCCATAAGGTTAGAAACAAGAACATAGAATAAAAATTTAACCTTCGGCTTCGGTTAGTGATAATCATCTTTTGAACAACTGGGCCAAGGAGCATTGATTTACTGTACAATGGTCAGTAAGCTTGTCTTATTGCAATATTGACTATTATTGTACTCACAGCTTTACCCATTTTAATTTTCCTCAACAATATTTGGACCTCGAGATAAATAAAATTTAAGCCTTTGCAGATTGCACGTGTAATGTTTAAAACACGAAAAATTAAAAAGACAACCCAAAACTATAAATCTTTTTCTTTCCTTGTGGCGAAATCCAATCGTCCATTTGGTTATAGATCTACGATTTACTAGCAAACATTAGAATTCTGTTTTTGAAACTCCTTCCAGAACAACTGCCAAGACAAAACATCAAAGAAATGAATAATTTACTTTAATGTAAACAGGTTTTTAGATTGTCTGGATAATTTTTAATTTTCTGTGGGAAAAATAATATATACCGCGCACGTAATAATTATTGCTGTCAAAACTAAACGGATTTTCTAAAATTAAACTAATCGCAGCAGTTTGTGTTTGTTAGATAGTTTTATTTTTCGCGGCAGCTTTTTTTCCTCCAAGCACTACTGTAACCCTGACTAAAGGCTGGGGATAAAATTATTTAATAACATCAATGTAAAAATCTTGTTTGCTTCTATATGGAGCGAAATGGAGATCGCACCGGTTGGAAGTTAAAAACCACAATGTATATGACACACTCTCAGAGTGGTAAACTACCACAGCGGAACTCGAAGGACAAACAAATTTGAGAAACAGTTTTGAAGATTACAGTTCGATTCGCTTGAAAAAAAAAACCCATCACAATTCACAGTATGTACACCTTTCGACATTTCTGTGCCACTATCTGCCAGCACTGCACGAACATAAACTATTTCCAACGTGACAGAAATCTTGATCTTACTCTCAAAACGACGGACGGATTTGCTATTTTCACGACTCTTGATTTCATACATCTCTTTGAATGGCTCTTATTTTATTGGTGACTTTGAACAAAGGAAAAACAGAAGTTCGGATATTATTTTATAAATCAAGATGACTGTACTAAAAAATTTATTATTTTTGGAAAATATTATGGAAGCAGTCTGAATTCTTCAACATTTGGCTGAGTCAAAACAAATACTCAAAGTGAATATCAACCTTTACTGAAAACTCAAAAATCCGACAACTTTTCGAACGTGCACTCTCTCACTACAAAACTCTCGTTCATCAATTCTAGGGTCATTAAGACTTGCATGCATCAAGAATAAGTACTTCAAATTTATCTCAACTGTCTCCAAAGACTACCAATATACAAAAACTGCTTCTCATACTTACCGATGTTTTTCTGCATTATGTTTCAGAATACTTTTCTTTGGTTTTTTGTCGTCCAACGAACCTGACTTCTCCGCCTCTGTCGACGCCATCTCTTACAAGTCGACTCACTCATTCAACTGAAGTTAGTTTGAACCCAGGCTACTACGTCACAACCTGTGCTCTCGACCAAAGAGCGTCACGGCAACGGAAGCATGTTGTTCGTTACGTCAACGTGAAAATACTGACATACCGTACAGGTAATGTTACAATTTTTCGTGCAACTTGTCTCGTAACGCCATTGCGAAACGAGTTACATGAGCCATTGCAGTACATGTTACACTGCGCAATGGCTCCTGTAACTTGAAATTTGTAATTTGTAATTGAATAATTGCGAAAAGTAGAACTGAATTTCATATGACAGATAGATAGATAGTTTATTCAATATTTTTACATATAACAGTCATAAAATTATAACTGAATTGGGTAAAAATTTACAATATTAAAAAATCGCATATTGATTTACTATAAATGAGAACAAGTCACCAAAGGACATCGCTGATCTTATTAACACCGCCCTACTGGAGCCTATGCAAGAGTACATTCGGCAACGGCCGTCATATTTAGAATTTTAATTTCCCTGTCTATACAACACAACACAATTACAGTTTATAGTTATAATTGCATTGTCTATAAGGCCAAATAAAAAAATTCCCGGTTTCTCGTCAGAAGATTTTGCAAATGTAAATGCGGCATGCGGTTTCTATTTTTATTTTTTTTCCTTTTCTGCAGCGCAGAGAGCACAGCAAACGAGCTATTTTGGTTCAGCTTACGGAACAGATCGACAATGCACATTTCTTTCTATAAATTTTCTATATTTAAAAAATAAAAAAAAGTTAATGCGGCAGCAATTTTGAAATGCGGGCGCTGATGAGGAACCGGAATTTTTTTTTATTTGGCCTAAAATGGAAAATTATGAAAAATTAACTTCTGTTGATCTTTTTTTAGCTATGAATCCTACGGGGCTCTACCAAACCTTTCTAGAGTTGCAAACTTTTTATCTCGGCATTTTCATTATGTATAACGTTCAGAAAAACCAGAAAAACAACAGAAGGGTGCTAACATTAAGCGCGTACAATTGGAGGATTAAGCGAACAATCGACAGTTCATTATCCCATCATTTTTAAAAAATTTCCGTTGGCTTTACTCCATTATCCGGCTGTCGATGATTTAGCCGCGAAAAATGATTTTTCCATTATTCTTGATGAGTCGAGTCAAGCCATTATCATTAATCCACAGCAAAAGTTTCTATTATTATTTCTTTATTTCACTTAATCCCCTTGACACCTTGACTGAGTGTAGAACACTACATCTTTGCTGGAGCTCATTTTTGCTGCGTTTTTAGGCAGTTCACAACAAAAAAATTGCCCCAAAAGTTTCTTTATTATTGTTTTCATCGAAACTTCCTGCCTGTACGAAAAGAAACATTTGTGAAGTGGTATTAACAGGAAAATACCGGTTTCACTGCGGTTAATATTGACCCCGCGCGGATTGAAAGCCATCTGCTGTGATGGACTATGCCTTTTGCCGAAATAAGAAGCAGCCAGATCTTGACCCTACTTATTTTGGACATGAACTTGAAATAAAATACAATATCATATGATTTCTCAAGCTGTACTAACAACCATAAAAGGTACAAAACAATTTTTCTACTCTTAATCGCCTGTTTTCATGATGAACGTTAATTGCCATCGAAGTATGCAGCGAGTGTACGAGATTACAGTAGAACTGCATGTGTCTCTCTAATATCCCATTCACTCCAACGCAACAACAACATTAACGTTTAACTAAACAGGTTTAAAAAATATTTTCTAGCACAGCAACACTTCTGGCTCAAAATCTGTTGCAAACAATTCTTTAAAATAGCCATCCACGTTGGATTCAGTCCTAAAGATTATTATGCTTGCTATAGCTAGTTGCAAGAACTTGAAAAAGTTAGTTTAATTAAACATGTTTATGTGTGAATGCGGCACAAGACATTTTTTAACACCATTTATATGACAGTCCAAAGTTTGTTGTGGGGTTTTAAAATGTTTCTCTATCTGATTAACGAGCTTTAGAAATAAACAAGTTAACAGACAAAACTTAAATAACTTGTTCATATTCAGACAGAAGCACTCGGATGTGTCTTTAGAGTAAATATAAACAGAACAAAGTCAAATGCTGGAAATTTTTTTTCTCGAAAGGTGTCGCATGTACGTTACAACTTGAAGAGACACAAGGAATAATGTTGGCACTTACCAACAAGTATATTCAAATCTGATAGACTTCTCAGTTCTTTGGAAAAACAAAAACTTAACTAACAAGGTTAAAATTGCAGAGGTTTGTTTATCCGTAAAATTCGCTCCGCACCGTCTGTAATTTTTATTTGCATATAAAATATTCTCGCATATTTCACGAGGTTAAAGCCCCCCTTTTTTAAGTAAAATTTTGTCTTCGATAAGCAAGTAAATAATCAATACTTAAAAAAAATTCTTAGCTCTAGTTGGGAATCGAACCCATGACCTAGCAACCCTACGGGAAGGTTAAATGATCTGTTAACAATGACCTCGCTCACGAGTAGAAGCTTTTGAAAGTTGATGGTAGAGCATCCGCCCAGGATTACGGGAGGTTTTGGGTTCGATTCCCAACTAGAACTCAGAGTTTTTTTTCTGAGTGTTATTTACTGGCTTATCAAAGATAAATTTACTTAGGGAATGGTCAGAAAGTATGTGTAATG
>JAOEJH020245227.1:0-13528 GCA_025448215.2 Palythoa grandis
ATCACTTTAAAATCTAAATCTGTGAAAAATCAATTAGAAGCAAGGGTTTTCTTTATTTTTTACCACTTTTTTGTATTAATATTCTGTTTATTATAACAATAATTATTTTGAAACAAAATTGCATGACAAAAAAATTAAAAAAATATTGCAGATCAGAGATGATACAGAGTGACTGTGAAGGAACGAGTCAAAAAAATTAAAGACTAACATCGCAAGTGGACAGAAACTTCATTTTGAATGATGAATATGTCTACTTATTCAAGGGGATGAGCACAAAAAACACATCACTGGAGAGGTTTGTTGTTTTTTGAACTTACAAGAACACAACCCAACCTTAATAATTATTTTTCTGTTTTTTTTTCTGACACAAGAGCCCACTAAATGTACACAGTAAAACAAAAAAAAGTTATGGGTTCAAGTAGAGGTGAAGCCAGGAGGCACTGCTACCTGTAACTAAGTTTTGCTTAAGTACGTTCTGACAATGGTAGTTATATACCGTGATATAGCAGTCAATTTATGCAAATTTATTCATAAATTCTAAAAATCGTAAAATTAATATATTCATCATTTTTGTATTTTAGGAGAATTGCCGTGTCATGATCGTATTGGGTAAAAGCCTGAACTGATGTGTGGGTAATTTTGCTGTTCTATAAACCAGCGTTTGCAATCATTTATTCATACACCCATTTAGCAACTAATTGAATATGGTAGGAAAACATTGCACTGTTTCTTTTGAAAATGAAATCGGGCGGGGAAAAAGCCCGCCAAAAAAGACAGAGAAGGTGGAAAACATTCCAATTTGGGTGACAGATTAACCCAACATGAGGGTGTTTAGTCAAGTTTACAATATTTTCGCTCAAAAACCAACTGCTTGCTTGCTTTATAGTTTATTTTACCCAAAGCTAAAAAAGCCAAGAATATTCAGAACTTGAAACTCCCAAATTCATTCAGCCGTTTGAAAAAATTAAACACAAAAGAGAATTATTTTCATTGGCTATTTTGTATTGGATGGAACATGATCGGACAAAACAAATTTCATTAAACTGATAAATCATAGGAATCGGTCTTTTGAAGTTATTTCAAAGCAATCATGGATAGTTTTATCCAAAATTGCTTGAGAGAAATAGAGGGAGTCTTAGAGCTTCCACCAAATTCCATTGTGGATGGCCCATTGCCACCAAGACCGGTTTTTGGGCGAGTAGTTCTTGACGATAAGTTTTGGCTAACCACGCCAACCAGATATTTGAGGCACAGCAAGCAGTTATTACTGCTTAAAAAAAAAGGCGATGGAGAGGGCCAACAGAGAGCGAGAAGATCAAATCAAAATCCTGCAAGACTTCCTTGCGAACATAATGGATGGAACCGGGTTAGAAGACCAATCCCTTCGCCTAGGTGATTAACCACCTAGGTAAAAAAAAAAATGGCTCCTTTAGGAGCCACCACATATGAAAATGGGATAATCAAATGCTTCATACGCTGTGAGAAGATTAAAATAAGATTTGTTTCATTTCTTTGAATGTCATAATATATTTACAAGTGTTCTCTTTTAATTTTTTTACTTTAGCAAACTTTGAGCTGGAAAACATGTTAACTTTACTAAGCTTTGAGTGGGAAAACATATTAACTTTTACTAAGTTTTGAGGGGGAAAACATGTTAACTTTACTAACATTTCCAACGACACGGAAACTCTTATTGACACCCGCAGAACTTTCCTTTGATAATAAAACATTCAAATATTTGTCTTTATCTATTGTGTTTGATTTCTTATTCACTCCTTTACAGCTAAACTTATCCGAAGTGCCAAAGCAATAGTATGTTTTCAAACATAAACCAATTATTCCATTCCCAGACCATTGTTCTTTGAAAAGCCCGGGCATTCTCTTATCCTCCTGTGAGACATGTCAGAAATAAACTGGACTCTCGGATTTTTTTTCGAGGTTGAATTTGATGCAAACGTTTATTACGTTTATTTCTGATGTTCCCTTGTCGTACGTTTTATGATCTGGCGTGTCCGTATGGGGAAACCAACTGTGTTTGTCTTGTTCATACTCTTGTCTAAGTTCGGGTTTGACTAAACTTTTTACGCTCTCTCCAGAAATAGCGATGTAGGCACTCTCAGTGTCCATTTCATAATATTGAAAATCTGACCTGAATCAGACAAAGGGTGGCTCTCGTATGTCAACCATGTGTTTTTTTGTTTGTTTTTTAGATTTTGATCCACTATACGTTCGTATTCCCAAACGGCTATTGGCATCGTCTGCATAGATATCTCGTTGATATTGACCCCCGTTACAAACTCTATAGTTTTTTGTAACAAAGTTTTTTGCTTTACCAAAACATAAAAACAGGGGTCACGTTGGATGATGATGGGTGTCTGTTTTTATTTAAAGATCGACTTTGGCCCCTACCAGTTTACTGACCATTGGTATTGCTGGCATTTTTGGTGTTATGATTTTTGGATACCAGCATGATTTTAATCGTTTTTTTGACGTTGGACGTTGTTCTATATATGCCACGAACATGGGTTGTTTTTGTAAAAATAAGTGATAATTTTGATTTTTTTGTCTTTGGTGTTACATTTTAAGGAAAAGACAGAGAGATCAAGGACATTGGTGCATATGTCACGAACACTTCATCCACTGTAGTAGTCACCTCGATTCTTTCATTGTATGTAATTTTGATTGTAAATAAACCCTACGTTTTTTATTTTAGATTATAAATAATCCTTAACGGCTTACTCCTTAATCAAGGTTTAGCATCGCATCCTTTCTAACAATAACCCAGTAATCCTTCTAGACTGCTATTTTGTGTTGGATGGAACATGATTGAACAAATATTGTGCTAACGAACAGTTTGATAAATCTTATAACATAACAGAGAACGACAACTAAACTAGGAATTTTAATGTAAAGACTGTGAACAATGGTATAATAAATGAACGCAATTCTATTTGGAAGAACTAAGTTTGGAGATGTGGGATCAAATTCATTGTTTTCAAGATGAATACCAAAAGCAAAAATCCAAATCTTGTAGAATCAAAACCTTTTTTTAGAAGTAACCAGCCTCCACGAAGTTCAACATTGTTGCTTTGAAAAGGCCAGAAATATGCGTGTGTGGTGTTCGTTGGGACAGCGAAACCATTAAAAATCAGAGAAAGACTGGTAGTGGAAAATAAAATTTGAATGAAATTTGAATGAAATTTATTTTGTCCAATCATGTTCCATCCAACACAAAATAGCCAATGAAAATAATTTTCTTTTGTCAGTCCACTCTGCACTATCTGAAAGTGGAAAAAGGTTTACTGACAGCAGCTGCCTTCAATATTTCCATGGACCAAATTGAAAGATAAGCGACGGCCACTGAAGAAAAGAGAACCGCCAAACAAACAATCTGGTGCAACGCCCAACTAAAACTGCACCAACAGAATGGATGCCCCTGTGTTACACAGAACGATTTATAAACTACAAAAAAATTATAAAAAAGTTCAATGACTGGTAATGAAAAAAGAAAAAACTTTTAAAATAAGTAACAAAAGTATTGCAGGAGCAAGAAAACATGCTAAAACTTAATCACAATTACAGCCAACTTAGAAGAGGCAAAGGAATGAGAAATTGATTTAAAAGAAGAATTGTTCGCAATGCGAAACAATTGAGTTTCAAGAATTAGCACGTGATATCAACAAAGATATGGCCCAAGAAGGACTCCATCATATTCACCAGCAAGTCTGGCCTACTGTCCACATAAAAGCCAAGAAAGCCAAAAAGAAAATTAAGCATTTTTTTTAATTATTTCTGGGTTTAAATTTTTTATCCAGTTGAACTTATGGTATGCCTGACTTCAGGTCTGCATTAACTAAGGGCAAGCACATGTTGTGTTGTAGTGTTTTCAGTTTTGACTTGAAAATGATCCTCGACCCACGACATTAACCCTTTTAAAGCTGGTGCAACGCCCAACTAAAATTGCACCAATAGAATGGATGCCCCTGTGTTACACAGAATGGTTCGTAAACTATAAAAAAGTTATCAGAAAGCTCAATGACTGGTAATGAAAAAAGAAAAAAAGTCTTAAAACAGTAACAAAAGTATTGCAGAAGGAACATGAAAACGTGGTAAGGCCTTTTTTACTGCAATTTGAAAAGTTGTACTGTTCATGGCATAGCTCACTATTTTGTGACAAATAAGAACGTTTTCATCAAAGGCACTGATTGTGGTTTTTTTTTTAAGATTTTAGCTTTTTTTGGTTCTGTTATAGTGCAAGGAGTAGGGGTTTCTTCTTAGGAAATTATTTGGCCTTCATCTTGGCACTGGTGACTATGGGCACTTGGTTGACCATAGTGCGATGCTTCTTCAACAGTTTCAATCATTCCACAAGTATTCAGGTGAAGGGTTTGAATCTTTCCACAAGTTACATCAACAGCTGTATTCAAAGGCCACAAACCATGATTCATCTGGATCAGGCCAGTCCTGTGAGTTACAAGTTCAGTTTCTTAACTTTTAAGCATGTTAGTCCACTTTTTTTTGTACATACTGTACACTGTAAGCTATCTCTATTGTTGTGTGTTAGTTGCATTCTACTTATTGTATTGTTATTACTTGTGATATGCTCGAAGATACTAGCTTTTATACCTACTATGAAATTCAAGCTAAAATTAGTTTATTTGTTTTATTATTCTCTTTTTAATTAGTGTTTTGTGATGGTGAATAGGCTACATAAATGGAATAATAAGCCATGTACAGTACAGTATGTTCCAGTTCAGCCCAATAATTGCAATACTTTTTTTGTGTTAGTGGATCAAATTCTCACCCGCTGATATGCAACCATGCTGTAGTCCTTAAGATATGTGTTCTGTGAAGCAAGAAAATGCACCATCAGAGGTGTGTATTGTTGGAATAGTAAAATGATAAACTACTAACTGTGCATACCATGCGGATCATTGCATTCCAGTGCTTACTGATCTTGAGGGTGATATTATCATCTGACATATTTGCCATTATATAAAAATTGAACAAACTTGGGGTTATTTAATGTTACTGTTTGTAAAATAATCCCAGGAAAGAAAAAAATTGTCATTCGAGGATGTGGATGGAAAGGTGTAGACCAAAATATGAAATCCTGGATTATGGAAAAAAAGATATGGATTCAAGATATTGCTGATTTGTTTGAGCAGATGTTTGGAAGTGATTTTTAGTGTAACATCACGATAAAGAACACAGCACTAAAATTGAGGAAAAAGTAAGTTCAGTATCTTGGAGTATTCTCATGAAAACTGGGAAAGTCTATCAACGAGATTGTAAATATGAGCCTCAGGAACAAACCAATCGATTTTGCAGTCGAAGAACTAACTGTGCAGAAATTTCAGATACAGCTTCAAGTTTGGACCAAAGCACAGTGCCACAAGATGATGTGCAAGACACTGAAGATTGTTATAATCAAGTGCCACAACCAGCATCTTTGACAAAGTGCTGTGCACCCAAATAATCAGTAAAACCAAAGAAACATTGGTCAGCAAGTAAAGCTAAGGCTTTTATAATTGACGATGAAGGAAGCTATTCAGCATTAAAGGAAACTGCTTTGCAGACTTCAATTGCTGAGGCCACAACAAGAGCTGAAGTAGCTTCCCTTTATGAGATAATTCCTCCTTTGTCATCAAGACCCTCACTTGAAATGAAGCCACTTTGTTACCGTACATTTTTGGAGTTCTGACTCCTTTTTGTTTAGCTCAGCGTCCTTTGAAAATGTTATTGAAAAGGAAGAGAAAATTTTCAGTGATGAGAAAAAGGTTGGAAAAATCCAACAGGTATTGATATTCAGAGTATAGGGGTATTTTCTGAAAATGCTCTTTCTGTTCTGAAATCCTCCTTTCAATATGTGAATACGTACAGAAATGGTTCATCGGAAGCTACTTGGCTGTTTCAAATGGAAATTGCTGAAGATCTAAAGCAACTAAAAGGTCATCTTTTGCATTGCCCAGACAACAAACCGATACTGAAGTATGGAAAAAGTTGGATGTAACTTCATTTTCAGTCCTTGTGGAAGAAAGATACATTGATAGCTTTGTTATAGATATTTGTATCGGGAAGATTCTTGATGAAGCAAGAGTTACATAATGTAACAACACAGTTTACTTTCAAAGTGAGTGTTATGTTTGGATGGGCTCAAATAACAAGGAGTTTCAGAGGATGCAATTAAATAGAGTAATAAAACAGTTCCATATAAATGTCCATAACCTGGAACAAATATTGGTACCTATGTACATGCCAAGTCATTGGGGCTTAATCTTTGTTGACTTATCAAGTCAGACATTGTACTTTGATGATGGGATAATGTCAGCAGTACCCCCTTCAATGCTCTTCCTTCAATCCAAAGAGCACTAGAGCTGCTCTTAGAATTTTACCCAGAACACAGATTCCTCCAAACAAGGTTTTGGCGAAATTGTTTTAGATTTCAATACTTCGGTGTGCCATCTCAAGACCAGTGAATTCCAAGATGATTGGTACTGGAAGTTGTGGAGTAGGAGTAATCATGGCTGCAAGGGATATCATTTACAATGGACTGCTGGCCATTAACAACTTCCAGTGGAGAAACTGTGAAATGGATGTACACCGAAAGAATTTAATGTTACAGATTCTTAAATGGAGTGCATTAGAATGAAACCCTGGGTATCTCTTGAATCCTCATATTGGACTGCTATTATCTGAGACATAGTATAATTATGTTTGTAAGTTCATGTGTGTTACTGTAGTTCTGTTCCTCTTGGGTAGTCAGAACAGTTTAAGGTGTTGTTATCTGGGCTGAGCATAATTATGTTTGAGTTAATGAGTGTAATTGTAGTTCTGTTCCTCTTGGGTAGTCAGCCCAGTTTGGGCTGTGGTTATCTGGGACAGAGCATAATTATGTTTGTGAGTTAATGTATGTTACTGTATTCTGTTCCTGCTGGGTATTCGGTAAAGTTTGTGGTGGGGGAAGAGCATAATCAAGTTTGTGAGTTAATGTGTCTTACTGTGGTTCTGTTCCTCTTGGGTAGTTAGCCCAGTTTGGGCTGTGGTTATCTGGCGTTGAGGCAGCCGATCCCCAAACTGATAGTGGGATGACTAACATTCTTACATGTGTCAAAACGAAAAGAAAACCACCGAGAACACTCTTTGTGAAGGCAACATTCTAAGCGGGATGTGAAGATTTGTTCCTTGAAATAAAAAAACGATTCAAATAGGATGATTTCAAAGCACGCAACCTTACAAGTTGCACCTGATGTGTTTTTGAAAGGAAATTTTGAAACTGATGTGCCGCTTCAAAACCAAAACGCATTTTGTCCTCAGTAACTAACATTTAACCTAGCAGTAACGAATTTCAAATTAGTCTTATTGAAAACCTGGTATCTCATTCAAAATATACGAAAATTCAACATTATTTTACCAATGTGGTTGAAAGAACAGTGTCTGTGCTAAACCACAAAACAAGCACGATACAACCTAACAGCAACAAACAAATTCAATAATCAACGTGGGTCTACAAATATCTGAAACTAACTAATACAATTATTCATTCCAATTTTGCAAGACCTTTAATCTTTTGTAGTTTGTCTTCGGTTCTCTTTGATATGAGGACCAAGCGCAAGACAGTGAAAGACAAAAACAAGACAAGAAAAGAAGCTAAGAAATGATGGAGAGTGAAGAAGAGGCAAGAAAAGGCCCTAAAAAACTCTCTAGCAGCAACAAGAACCATGCAAAGCTGTGGATTCTGGTAACGTGGTCAACGTGCAAGAAAGAGAAGCAGGAGCAGCTCAAAAAATAGTGAGCCCAAAACAGTAATCAGCTGTTGTAGTGCATCACCTTGGAGATATAGAGCCGTCCTTAGTGGTGAAAACGGAAAAGTTCCTGGGCTCCATCACCTTTGGCAATTGGTACCTGGCCTATTACAGAGATGTTGTGGTTGTGGTGAAAGAATTCACAACAAAGAATTCTTCCTCTATTCCTAGCCTCGAGAGAGAAGTGTGCCACTTAAAAGATCAGAATGGAGTACCATTTCTGTTTGGTGTTATCACCAAAAACAAGTCTCTGCATCTTATAACCAAGTTCTACAATCAGATAGACCAGAGCCTGACAACTTTGGACAAGCTAACCTGGATTGGTATTTTAAAGTGCCTATGACACCTTTTCCTTTTTTTCTCGGTATATGAGGTAAAAACCATCGCTCTCCGATAGTTAAAATTGCAAATTTTTTTGTTACTTATGTGCAAAAATGGGTTAATTAAGCGCGATTTTAACAAAACTACGCGACAGGAGACTGGGGCGAATTTAGGGTCTGTGACGTCAGTACATGTACAAACAGGATCGATCGAAGAGAATGAGCAGCCAGGAGAGTGATTTAAGCGACAAATTAAGCGAAGTTTCTTTTGTTTCGGAATCAGAACATTCCGATTCAATGAAAATAATCGAAGGGGGAGCAGAAGCTCACCAAAATGAGCCACTTGCTGGTAGTGACGACGAGCAATTAGAAGAAATGTATGAGGACCCAGACGGACTTGCTCCAGCGACTTTGGCGGCATGATCAGAAGGAGGGCTTCCTGTCAGTAACTGGTGAGTGGAAAGTCATTTTGAAAACTATAAAACACTATGTCTTAGGTGCAAATGTGGTCGATGTAACTCCGAACTGTTGGAGGGTGCTCCAGAATATCGCTGCTGCCACAAGGTTCGCGAAGCTGTTGCCAAACTCGTATTCAATGGCAGCATAGAAAGAGTTGGCTGTATAACAGAGCACGAGGATTATTGTGCTATTACCAACGAAGCTGTGCTCCGTCTTGCTGGACCGCTTTTAAAGGATATGAGGGGATGTCACTATCGATGTCCTCGAAATGGCGACTCGACTTCAAACTGGAACAAGAATGTTTCCCTAGCAGATATTATTGCAGTCACATTTTAAAAATATCGATTATACTATACTATATTTTTACTTTTAATACAATGTAATTCAGGCGCTTCTGGAAGCAATTACTTTCATCATATTATTTTTTGTTTGGCCACTGTTTCGATTTTGAACATAACATTCAATTTAGCTTCTTGTTTAATAAGAAGTTCAAATTCTACTTCAAATTCTGAAGAGTTTCAAGCATTCATGAAGGTCAATGGCATCAAGCACATCACTTCAGCTCCCTACCATCCAGCAACAAATGGGCTAGCCGAGAGAGCAGTACAGACCTTAAAACAGGCCTGATGCTCCACAGCAGGTAGTGCTAAGCTGGTGGAAGAGAGATTAGCGAAATTGCTTATTGCCTATAGGAACACTCCCCATTAAGCCACTGGAGAGAGTCCCACTCAACAGATGTTGGGAGGTTCATCATGCACCAGTTTGGATTTGCTGAAGCCTAACTTCAACAGGAAGATGGTGAACAAACAACATGAGCAGAGTATGCAGTCAGCTTGTGCGCCAAGTCGAGTGGCATGGCAGCTGAAAGTTGGAGATGCAGAGATCAGTGGTCATCTCAAAAACTCAGGGCAAGTCAAAGAAAGTAAAGGTAAGCTTAGAAATGTTCTCAAGTCATTTTTTAAAAACAGTTCTCATGCTTTCAAGAAAAAGCCTATCTCTCTCATTTCTTTTCTGTTTCATTAGTTTGTCACTCGAACACCAAATACTTTTAACTTGTAACACGCTTGTTAGAAGAAAGTAATAACATTCATTATGTGTAAACAAATTCTTCGTGGACAGATGGCATGCAACTACGAGGGAGATCTGCAGTGGCGCTTTGGATATAACATTGAGAAGACAGGCCCACTCATGTACAGGATTCAAGTGGAATCCAACATGATCTGGTGCAGACACATTGAGCAGCTGGTCTCAACAGGTATGCCACAACCTCGGTCAGATCCAGTGAGCCACCGGACTTCGGCTGTGATCCTGTGCCAGATCACCCAGTCCAACCAGAAGTTCCATCCACTCCAGGGGTGACTCGTGGTCAAGTTCCGCTGACAGATTGACAAAGTGATATTACCCAGCAGCCGGAGACTCAGGGGCAACCAGAGCCTCCTACGGAAGCAGCGAAACAAGTGGTCTGTGAGAGATGTTACTAATAGAGAGTGGGGAGAGCATCTCAGAAACTTGATCTTTAACTTTTGTGTTTTCAATTTGTTGCAACATGGCTGAACATTGTGTAACTGAACATTGCTAGTCATACAACTGGATCGCACATGTTTATATGTTATACTGAGCAATGAAAGGTTGTTGATGAAAACTGTTTATTATTAGATTCATGAACAGCATGCACTAATGTTTACAAATATTCTGCATTGGTTATCATAAATATATTTTAATGTGATCTTTCTTCAGCAGACAAAAGACCAAGGAAACAGAAAGCAGGGGTGTGAAAGAATGCAAAAATTCAGGATGAACAGCTTCTTTACAGACAAGAAGTACAGAAAAAATGGAACGACTGGAAACAAATATTGGGCTTCTTTGTGCAGCATAAACATCTTCAAAAAAACCATCTAGCATCAAAGTACCGGCAGGCTTGGAATGACATGGAGAACAAAAACACCGTCAGACCCATCCACAATCGTTTGGGGACTATTGCTCCGAGTAAAAAATACGAAAGAGATTCAAGAGGGAAAGATGAGAAATGTTGATGAAGATTTGAATGCTGAAGAGCTGGTTTTAAGAATGAAAAATATCAAGCAACAAAATAGTGTTGATCTTTTGAACTGTTCTGATTCCTCTGACCATCTAGATAGTGATATAAAACCTGGGTCTGGTCATGCTGTGAAAAAAAGTTAGGAGGACAAATGCAAGTATTGGCAAGCCATGCACATCTGGCGTTATGACCAAAAAAAGCTTCTCAGATGCCAAGGGTGAATTAGAGTTGGTGTCCCCAGATTGTGGCAACAGGACAATACTGAGAAACTTGTGAAGAGGGCCAAGAAACGGCGAATGATAGCTAATGTTAAGCTACAAATGCCGAAAAATTGATGGAGATAGGAATGCAGGCTGCTAAGATGCATATGAAACTTTTGCAACAAAGTTCAAAGAACCAAGGTATGGAACTTTCTGCACCATCATCAGAAGAGTCCTCTGGTGACAACTGACTCTGATACTCAGCAACCACTGAACTTACAGTTAAGATACAGTAGCTGCTTTGTTAGATTATGTGGTTTCAAAAAAAACGTTCAGTTATATATATAAATTATGGTTTACAATTGTTCAATTTTTAAAGCCTACATACCTCGATAATGCATAAGCATTTTATGATAGCATATAAGTTCTAGCTTTGTTCAGCTTTAGAGCATAGGAAAACTAAAACAGTGGACATGATTTTTGTTTACAAAGAACATCTTAGTAAATGCTTGCAGAACAACATATGCTGCTACTAAGTTGTAGTTTTCAAACTCTTGTTGCATTGAAGCTGGCTTGAGCAAAAACATTTAGTGCTTAAATATAGTGGGAAAGCCTTTATTGCAGCCAATGAACATAACACCTGGTGGTACCAAATCCTTTGGAAATAACCTCTACTGTAGAGATTAGATGATTATGCACTGGGAGTTCCCATCCCACCCCCTCCCCCCTTTACTCAGGAATAATCAGGGCCGAAATGGCGCATTCACTGAATTAGGTGTTGAAAATAACATTTTAAAACTGCAAGTTTCGTTTGTTCCCTTTATTTCATCTTTGAAAAGAGTAGCACCCTTTCATCCTAATAATCAAACGATGTACCACTTAACAAACAAATGAAACTAGAAACTACTAACCACAGCAAATACTTCTATCACTGGGCCTGGGCATCATGGTGGTCGGATGTGAAAAATATTGGTAAGCCTTCAACCGTCCTCAGTGACACAACGCACGAAAAGTAAAATTAATGACAAAACATAGGAGGAGGAGAGAAACCACATCAGGTAGTGAATCTGAAAATCCAGCATATAAAACCGTCAAAATGGATAAAGATTGCGATGTGTTCACTTCACAAGTAGTCGACAAGAAACCAGAAATTCATGAAATTTTACACATTGTTAAGCAAATACAAGGCACCACTGACAAAATCTTAGAGGAGAACAAAATCCATAAACAAAAATACAGAAGACCTGGAAAATTTAATAGAATATCACGTTAAACAACTAAAAGAAGGAAACGTGAAACTGAAACAAAACATTATACTAGCAAAGATGGAAGTCTGTGCCCGAACTAATTGAATTGAGAAGCTAGAAACCACGATGATCTGGTGCAATAATTAGACTCAAAAATACAACCTGGAATCCCATGGAATTCCAGAACAGCTGAAGAAAACCTCATCAAGATCATCACAAAACTAACAGAAACAATTGGTGTCACAACAAGTCCTACGGATATTGATATTGTGCACAGGTTAAATGAAAGGAAATATTCAACATATAGACCAAAACCAAGGCCAATTACAGTCGGCTTCCTTTCACACAAAACTAAACAAAGCATCTACAGAGCGAGGTATAAGCTAAAGATTTTGTCAAAAGAAGTGCTCCCTGGAACAGACAGAACAGGAATGCTGAGTTGAAACAAGCAAATGATTGGAAGGCAACTTCGCTGGTATCTGCAGATTTTGTTGAAGTTGGTGATAAGCATACACAACGCTTTTATTCTTGAAGGGTATGCTTTTGATCACCAGCAACAAGGAAAATGAAGGACAGATATTTTGATATTCAGAGAAGAGTTGTGCATCAACTTGATCAGCGATTTCCCAGTGAGTCACACAAAGAATGATCCGAAAAGGCGATGGGTTAGCTACACATTTCCTGGGTGAATGAGCAATGTTGGGAGCCATTTTCCCGTTAGAATACAAGGGAAACACATTGACAGATGTGTTGTTTGTTTAAAGCAACAGTCTCTTTGGAAGCTAGCAAATCCCGACATTGCTAAGCAAAAGGATTGGAGATCAAAGTACTCCTATAAGGACCACAAATCCGTGTTTACATGTGCAAAGTGCAGTATGGATTTGTGTATTGGCACTGAAAATGATAATCATTTTGTAAATTGGCACACTAAACAAAATTACTGGTTGTAATTACAATTTTTAAAATGAGTGCTTGATTTTGAACAATCAAGAACAAATTACATTTGATATTTTTTGGATATACGATAAAAAAAACTATACGTGAACATGCTAATGGTTTTCGTTTAAAAAAACCCCCTAAAGCTGCAAGTAATTTTGCTTCATATTGCCAGACTTTAGCACATTTAGTCGTTTTAATACAAAACAGTAACTGTGAAAAGATTCTGATTTGTTTTAAAAGGTATAAAAAATTAAAAATAATGGATTAAGTTTTGAAACATCTGGTTGTTTCTTGAAACGCAGCCACGTAGTTGAGCATGACTGAGGTTTCGTCTAAGATTTGAAATCAATTTTTATGAAGTTTTTTTGAGTAAATGTAACTTTAAATCGTTAGAAAAATAAAATATATTTGTTACTACTTTAGGTTTTGTAATTGTGCATTTTCTTTAAAATTATTGTGCGTTTTTGTTTCTTTGACCAGTCATGCGAAATAATAGAAAACAAATACAAAAATTCACAAG
>JAOEJH020245861.1:0-13527 GCA_025448215.2 Palythoa grandis
ATTATTATTACTAAAACGTCTAACACTTTCTGACTAGCTCACAAGAGCTACTGTCGTTTTGTTTGTATTGTGGCCAAGATAGTTTTTAGATTAGTGAATGGGAATAAAAAGTTTAGTTTCCTGTTCAAAATGAAAATTTAAAGCCCACCACACATTAGCTGATTTTTTGTCGTAAGTTCCCCGAAATTTTGTCTGAACACACTACATAGGTACATACATTTCACGAGCCGAATGATTTTTCCGCTGCAAAAAAATCTGAGGGTGCTGCGACATAAAATCGGCTTGTGAGTCCTGTGTTTTGAGCTTAAGATTGGTCTTCCCTGATCAAATAAGTGCACGTGAAAATCTGAACAATACCAACAAGGAAAGAAAAAAAATCTAAACACAATAATAACTTGATGTGTCAGTCGGATTTTGTTATTCAAATGTTGAGCTTGTGAGGTTGTTAATTGTACTTGAAAAAACAGGACTAATCTTTATTAGAATTCTGCTACGGCTATCTTCCAAGCGTACTGCAGGTATTTATAGGCGCCAATACTTTCGTGGTTTATCTTCGAAAATCGTAGAGGACACGTTTTTAAAAAGTAATTGAGTAAGAACCCCGCCGAAATGTTTTCTAGAAATAGCTAGGAATGGAAGAATTTGACCAACCCATTCTTAAGCTTTGTGTTTGGGTTACCTAATTAGCCACTCGTCTTGACATAGCCGTGAGGTAAGTGATATACCGGAATATGATGTCTTCGAACTTACCTTGGGGTAAATTAATGATATAAACAAATACATATCGTGTATGTCCTTGCATTTTTGCGCTTATGTTGCATTTTCCGTCTATTACGTCGGTTGTATTTTTCGTTTTCTTGTACCTTATTTTGAATCTGATTGTGTCAAACTTTTCACAGTTTCACCTAAATGTGAACAAGTCAACAACTGAAATAGAGAAGTCGCAAAGTTAGGAATATTTATTTGATGCTCGCTATCATGACTTGTAGATTCTTTCCAGCTATCGGGTGTGCGTTCTGGCATTTTACAAAGCGTGTGGTCAGGTCGTGACAAACTGCATACAATTAAATCATGCGAGCCACGTGGTTTTCATAACCTCTGCTATGGTAGCTTCCGTTGATGTCTGGCTTCTCGCATCTTCATTTTAGTTTTTGACTTTGACAGCAAGTGACGAGCCTTGATTCTTTAAAACCATCATGTTTTTAAAATGTATTACTCGGGCTACGCACACAACGCGGACACTAGTTGTAAAGTTGGTCTTTTCCAGCTATGCCTATGGCGAATCTTTGCTGACGTCATTGTTTACATTCTGCTTCATTTAATAGCATACAACTTTAGACGGACAAAGAACAAAGATAAACAACAACTGACTTTAAAACTTAAGAAAGCTTGTCAAGTGAAATGAGGGACCTAACGTTTGGTTGTATGTGTGCAGTTTGAAAGAAGTAATCGCAACTCAAAAACCGCAAAACAGCTGGGTGTAGTGGGCCATATACATTCTTTGTAAAATTTATAAAACCACATCACGGAAAGAATACTCAGCTTATCAATCTCATATTTTCACGGAAAGTTTGTTTTGCAGAACCATTTTATTAATTAGGAGCTTTGTTCTTGTAGTTAAATGAGAAAGAAGAGTGCGTATGTTCATGAGGTAAAAAATGTAAACAAAGATTCGCCGATGAATTTAATTCTTACACAATAAGACCTATCAGGGGTTAGTTTCCAGACCCCCAAAACTTGAGCACGCTAATGGTTCCTCAAAAAGGGCACAAACATGTACAATATTTGATGCTAACAAAGTGTAAATTGAGTAATTATGTTATTTTGAATAGAAATCTTTAGATCGAAGAAGGAGCAGATTAATGAAACATTTTCGAAACAAGACCACATTTTTGATTTTAAAAGACATGTTACTCTGACGATGGCAGTAGTACTGCCGAAACGTGTCTTTAAAAATCAAAAATGTGGTCTTGTTTCCAAAATATCTTTAGATATCATCGAAGTATTTGTTATTAAAGCATCGGCAGTCCAGCAATTGGAGCTCTTGAGCGAAGATGAATTTGGTTCATTTCCATTTTTTTGGATGATTTGAAAGGCAGCAAGTGTTGCTTTTAGTTTTTGTAAGAGTTTTTATAATCACCGTTTCTGTAGTTTATTTTATCATTAGAGCATATAAGGAAATGGAATATTTGTCAAAATTGCTGCCTTTAAACTCTACCAATCCGTCGACTTAGCAATTGCGTCATTGCTATCAAGCGAAGGTCTGCTGTTTGATGTTAGGGACCTTAAGCAATGAGGACGCCGACGACAATAGCAAAGAACAATTGTAAATACAATGACTGCACGTTGGAATGTATCGTACTGAGCACCTGCACATAGTTCTCGCTAGAAACAGAACGTGATAAGACTTTTTTAGTGTTCTCGGGACTACGAGGACGTGATAACAAAAGTGTTCTCAGTATTTGTTTACCTTCAAGGAGAAACATTTAATCGATTTATGCTCACAAAGTTTAAGGCGGAGAAAATAAAACCCTAATGACCCGTAGAAAGAAATAAAGAGCAAATCAGAAACATATTTTTTCTGAGCCGTTGTCGTTCCCGTCCTCGTTGCTCATGTCCCTATTAAGGCGGGTCTACACGAGCAAATTTTTTATGACAAAGTTTTTGTGACAAATTGTTTTCTCGTGTAAACAATCCAACAATTTTTTTTAAAAAATTTCCTTAATCGTGCGCCGGTAACGATTTCGGTCATTGGCAAAACAAAATAGATTTACTGTGTGGCCGCTAAGCGAGACGAAACAAAACAGCAAAATATGGCTCCTTTTATGAGAAACGGGCTTGTTTTGTTGGTTTGCGTGGCCTCGTTTATCTTATGTTTCGGTTCAGTTACTATAGGAAAGAAGAAAATTACGAAAATGGCAGGTTTGCACTTGAGGAAGCCAAGAAAAAAGGAATTAATTTATCTCCAAATTTTGACAAATTTCTTTGACGAGTCGTCTACACGAGCAAATTGCAGATGTGGCAAATTTTTTTTGCCATAAAAAAGCTAGGACGCCAGTTTTTCAACAAATGCATTTGACACATGAAATTTGCCAAAAATCTCTCATCTACACGAGCAAAAAATCTTTGGCACAAAAACTTTGTTAAAAAAAATTTGCTTGTGTAGACCCGGCTTTAAGGAATGAGGAGGTCGACAACGCCGACGACGACCTGAAAGAACAATAGTAAATACAATAACTGCACGTTGGAATGCATCGAGCTGAGTACCTGCACGTAGTTGTCGCTAAAATTAGAACGTGAAAAGACCTTTTTAGAGCTCTCGGGACTACGAGGACGTGATAACAAAAAAGTCTTGGTTTACCTTCAAGGAGAAACATTTAATCGTTTTCTGCTCAAAAAATTTAAGGCGGAGAAAACAAAACCCTTATGACCCGAAGAAAGAAATAATGAGCAAACCAGAAATATATTTTTTCTTAGCCGTTGTCGTTGGCATTCCCGTCCTCGCTGCTTAAGGTCCCTATTAGTTATCCAGTTGAAACCTAAAGCAAAGAATGCCCTTAAATGCTAATGTTTTCTTTCGAATGCCCTTCTTGAATAACAAACATAAAGAAGTATTTTGCATATCACATCTCTCTCTCTCTCTCTCCTCAAAGTTCCTAGGTGTAACAAAGATCAAGAACCAGTGCCTTCCATCTAATCCGGTTTCTTGATGTTCTTTTACACTATATAGCCATGTGGTGTTCTTTGCCTTTAACTTTATCAAACGTGTTCTCCTTCAGATCTGCATAGGAAGTCTTCTCCTCAGTCCGTTTTCCCTGCGGGTTCCATTCCCAGGCCACTTTGGCCTTATTGCCGTGGTTTCGCCTGGTTAACCCGTTTCACATGTAAATACAACGCTATAATTCAATAGAACCGGGTAACTCGCCTAGGCGAGTTAGCAGTGTTGGTCGGCCAGGCGGGTTAACTTTCTCCATGTAAACAGGGCCTAAGTGTATGACCGATTAATCTCCGCGATCTTTTCCTTAACTGTAAGTTTAACTCCAATGGTTCTTGGCCAGTCCGTTCCCATAGATCTTCGTCCGCTAGTTTTTCAGACTATCTAATGCGTATACCACATGGTTACCTAATTCTTAATTTGTTGAACAAAGTGAGTGTTTGCTTTGCAGTGTATTCTTGTGTTTATATTTACCAATTTCACACTTGTGTTATAAAGTGACTGATACACTGTGACGGTGATCGCTAGACATTTTATTATATAAGACTATGACAAAGCATCTGGACTTAGGACCTAACGCTCCCTGTGTAAACATGTATAATGAAGGAGTTGATGTACATAAAAAACAATAGTTTTCAAACCAATGGGGCAGCCATAGTTGTATCACTGTTTCTCATTACACATATTTTTAAAAATAAGAACCAGTAATTATAAATTTTTCCGAGGGTCATTGTTCTTAATTTTTTGGCAACTTCAGACTCTATTTGTTTATAAATTGTTCTTATTTCTTAGAGCGGTTTTTATTGAGGAAAAAACAAAATAGGAAAAAGATATTGGAAAACGAAACGTCCTCGCACCACACATGAATTGTACGAATGAATTTAGAAGCGAATTTAGGGCTCAGATTAGAGTAAACTTTTTTATGTTGTACGCTGTATCGCTAATTACGGATTTCAGTCAATTTTCTACCAGAAAAAAATCTTAGTTTTCGAGCCTCAGCCTGAGCTTGTTCTTAAAATGTTCTTAAATTTTGGCAAATTCGAGCCTTGCTGTTCCTATATAGTTGTTCTTATGAAAAAATAAGTGTATCACAAATGGCGTAATTGTAACCTTCGTTTGAGATAAATAAATGAAAAGGAAATGGTTGCTAATTTTTCCTAGCCAGAAGCTAATGTTTAATCGCTCGACCTCTCAGATCTTGGAGCAAAAGTCAGTTTTACTGATCAAGGAAATTAAACCGTAGTACCCGGAAAAAACCCCTCGGAGTCAGATTGAGATCGACAAATCTCAGCCCACGTGCGGGGTTTAGGAGAGTTACCCACTTGGGCTCCACTAAGGTGTTTCACATCTCCCAGAATCTTTCTAGGTCAAAACCACGAAGCTCTTCAATTCCGAAGCGTTGTCCCAGTGAAAGCTTAAAAGCGTCTTGTTTTATGTTAAGCCAACTTCCGAACGATACAATACTCTAAAACTTATTTCATACACGAATTTGAAATAGTAAAATACGCGTTCAGCTAATATCCTAAAATAATCTAAACAAATAATTAGTTATATATTGCGTACAGTAATATAAACTCTGTCTTTTTTATTAGAAAATTTAAATGTAGTGACGATAAGTCATTGAACCTTCTAAACCTTCAAACAGTCGCTAAAATGATTTTAAAATTTCTGTAGAAACGTAGATGGAATGTGCACGATATTCATTTATAGATCCAGTTCTTTTTTTTCTCAGTTTGATATTTTTTCAATGTTTGAAAAACTATTTCTTTTTTTTGGAGAAGATGGAGCAACCGGAAGTACGAACCTTTGTGATGCAATGACGGTTCCTACTTCCTGGAAACTCCTGTAAAAGTCCTGAAATATTAAAACAACAAAATCCAGTCCTAAAAAGTCCTAGAAAAATGAACTTCGAGAAATGTTCTTGAAAACTCCTGGAACATAAAAAAGTTCTATAACTAAACCTTACAAAATTTCTGAAAACTAAATTTTCACTAATTTTCTAAAGAAGATCGTGAAGTTTTGAACGAAGCCACATCCGATAAAAGATTCCCAAACAGGCAGACGTATAGTCCAACTATGCCTGCTCAGTGGTAAAAAATGCACACATAAATAAGAATGCTTTCAAGGTTTGAAGGAAGCTCTCGAATTCTTCCAAACGTTTGCCTCGGTTTTCACCAGGCTATGAAGGCACGGAAAACATGTTTTTTTTTCTTAAATAAAACATAGAAAAGCGCAAATACTCAGTTTTACCAGAAATATCACACAAACAGCGGTGACAAACATCATTTATAAACGCATACTTGAAATTATCTTTTACTTGACGTTTCGTGTGCTTCTGCATACATCTTCAGAAGTGACGGTTAATACAAACTTGTAGTTTAAATATCTTTCTTATCTTACAAAGATAGACTTAGCCGTAGTCAAATGTCTAAGATTGTATATAGAGCTACCTGTTGGACTGCAATGATTTTTATATCGGAAAAACTAAAAGACGATTGCTTGACATAAGAACTGAGCATTTTAAAGCATTAATTAATGGTCATCATATGTCGGCTCTTGCGGACCATGTTACAAACTTACATCAACGGCTGGTCATTTTGAAATTTTAGCGAAAGGGCGGCCCGAAATTCACTGTAAAATAAAGGAGACACTGTTGATCAAAGATTTAAAGCCGACCTTAAATGAATACAGCAGCGAAAAGCTTTGTTTTTATTAGTTTTTTATTTTGTTAACTCTACTGTAGTTACTTAATTGTTAATAGTTAATAAGTAAGTGATCCTGTATATTTAAACTATAATTTTGTATTAACCGTCACTTCTGAAGATGTATGCAGAAGCATACGAAAGGTCAACTAAAAGATAATTTCAAGTACGCGTTTATATATAATGTTTGTCACCTCTGTTTGTGTGTTATTTCTGGTAAACAAAAAGCGCGTTTTATTGTTTTCCGCCACTCGCGGTGTGTAGAATCTACATCATAAAGCAAATGAAGAAGCCTAAGTCGTGTATTACACTGTGAGAAGACACTCCGGACATTTGAGAACACCGTCGAGAAATATAGAAAACGCCTGCGGCTCGTGTTTTCTACATTTCCCTCGTGTTCTCAAATGCCCGTTGTGTTTTATCACAGTGTAATACACGGCTTTGGCTTCATTATTTGTTAAATAAAATACTCAAAACCTCGGTACTAAATGTAACTAAAAAAAAGTGATTAACAACTGATAAAAATTAAAACTGCATTATTTACTGTAAGTAAAATTAAAATTAACTGAGTAATTGCAAAATTCACCTGCATGAAAACGCACATTTTCGTTTGACTTACTTGTAGTTCAAACAGAGATGCAGCGCCGCGAAGGCTCTTTTATTCATTCACGCTTAAGCTTGGTTTTCACTAGCGACGTAAACAACGGAAGCGCAAGCGGAAGCATAAGAGTTTTATGTGACCGTGAAAACAGGTTAACATAAGCGTAAGCACGACGGAAGCGGAGACGGAAGGAACGGAAGGTTTCCTTTTTCTTCCGTCTCCGTTTCTTCTTCCGTCGCTTCCGTTCCTCGTGAAAAAACACAACGGAAGCGCAAACGGAAGAAGTGTTTCACTCTTACGTTTGGTCTTCCGTCGTTGTTATGTTTGCGTGCTGCTCTTTTACACGGAGACATAACTGACACAAGAGTTCTTCCGCTTGTGCTTCCGTCGTTTACGTCGCTCGTGAAAACCAAGCTTAAAAGTACAAAGTTCGTTTAATCAGATAATTGAAATTTCATGCGTCGCGGAATGCTCATGTACAATCTAGAATGCCAGCAGCAGCATTTAGTGACGTAACTAATATCCGGTCCCAAGGTCCTCAACTTGCCGGTTAACAACTGGTAACAAGCCAGGATGAGAGTAAAATACCGAATTTGCTGACTGCGATCTCGACCAAACTGCCAATCAGAACAGTCTATTTAAAGCGAAATTTGTCTAGCATGTA
Source organism: Palythoa grandis (assembly GCA_025448215.2). NCBI lineage: Eukaryota > Metazoa > Cnidaria > Anthozoa > Zoantharia > Sphenopidae > Palythoa > Palythoa grandis. The sequence continues at coordinate 7,683 of JAOEJH020245861.1, forward strand.
AAAAATACCAACATACACTTCTAGTCTTGTTTATTTAACGTTTACATTTTTTAAAAGACATTGCGATCTGGAAATTTATTGTGTTGAAATTGTCCTTGACTTTTACCTTTTACCTTCTCCTTGTGCAATACACAACAGAAAAATAGAGAGTATTACATGAATGCGCATAGATTTCTCAACTCGAGCCGAGATAAAATTCTTATCCACAAGCTATTCGTAATGTTTTATCAATGAGAAAGTTAAATGCATTCATAAAGCTTTTTTGTTCATTTTGTAGAGGACAGATAATACAGATGCTCTTTTCACACGTAAAGATATTAATTAAAAAATAGATATCAAAATATAGTTCCAACGCAACAAGTCAACATCGAATTCCCAAGCGACCTTGAATTCAACAGCAACCAAGTGCGTAACACTAGGGCCAGTGCACGGTACTCGTGCCAGTTTCCCCACTGCTCCTCACCCGTTAACGCTCAAAAAAACCCTTTTTTTGTCAGAACTGTACTACACTTGAACCCTCTCCCAAGACCTGCACGCTCTACCTTGCTTTTTAGCTTTGGTTTCAAAATCTAATATTGCATTATTCTGCTGTTATTTGTTATTTATCATTATTATTTATTGCACCTAGCCTCACGAAATTGGCTAGCTGGCTTCCACTGCCAGGTTAGCTTTGCTACAGGCAGTCATCCAAATTAAAGGTTACATTTATTTCATCTACAACTAGGTATTAAAATTGTTTTTTTAATCGTGTTAGCTAGGTCGGTAATTTGTGTTAACTTGTTGAGATGAAAGATACAATCTGTTTTGATTTATTTAAGTTTCAGTTTATCATAATATGATTGATCCTAAATACATACATTAGAACCAATGCCAATTTTAGTCTTTGTCATGTCTTGCGAGAACAAAAGTTTTAAAACCTTTTTTTTCAAAAGTTGTTAGCTGTAAACAAACCCAAATCCGAAGTTGTTAGGAAAGATTCTCTCCTGGACAGTGCTTGTTCGTAAAATGTCGTTGGTAGCCTTTGCTAAAAGCGTGTGGATTGTAGACGAACTACTGATGTAATAGAGGTGGAATGCATCAACTACAAAGTATGAAAAAGGTCACTTCTTTGAGGTGTGTATAACAAATACGAAATAAAAAAAATTGTGTCAGTGTTTAGACGATTAGCCTAAACCTGCCTGCTCTGATTTCCCTCCATTAGACACAACACAAAGGATCTTGAAAAGCTGGAGTAATAGCACGAAAATAAAAGAAACTTTTTTTTCATTAAAACTTGTTTTGAACATAAACATCATAACATAAAAGTCACGAAAACTGAACTTTGCACCCATTCCTTTACAACTCCCAAACTGGTGAATTTAACTGAAAATTATCTCTAGAAAATTGTAACTAAAACATTAAACGGCTTCTTTCTTCTCAACATAAAAGTAAGCTAAAGCAATTAAAACACCATTTTCAAATTTTTAGCTGTTTCTTGATGCTTAAAGGTATTTTGAAGCATTTTTTCAAACGTACGGTATACGCTGAAGCAAAAACCAGAACTTTAGAAGAAACTTACATTTAGTGGATGTAAAATTTTAAATAATAATAACGCTTAAATGAAAAAAGTAGCACTATTGACTGTATGAGTAATCGCCTATTTCGATTAGATTAACGGTTGTGCAACGAAACAGTTTAAATGTGACCTTGAACTTTAATGAAAATCAAAAATTAAGATCTCATTATGTCATGATTTTTGTTATTAGATAGAACCTACCGAAGACACGCAGAATTTCAGTTTGACCTTGTACAGTTGAAAAGAACACCGCACCTACCCAAACCTTTGGACTTTCAGCCCTAACCTGAGTGACTCGGGTGTTCCGTTGTTAATTTTCTTTAATTGTTCCTTATATAGCAACATCATCTATGAAGAGCAAATAACATATTGCCAGGAAAATTTGTTATTTTGACTTACACTGGAGTACCTTTTGTTGGGCATTCACAAAAACGTAGCTAGAAGTCGAATTGTTATGGCTGTTCAAGAAAGAAACCATGAAATGGACCCTTGGAGAGCGAGGATAAATTGGAGAGGTAGTCGTGCTGGACCAGTGATCACTCCGCTCAACCGTCAGGATGAAGGGAGTTTTTTCGATTCTTCTCTGTCTTACCACGGCTTGTAAGTAAACTTCAATTTCCTTACATTGGGATTATCTTCTTTTAAGCAAAACTTTATCGTCATTTAAATTTGTTCAGAATTCATTTATGTATTAGCTTGAGTTCTTTGTTTTCATTCCTTATCTTTCCTTTCCTTTCCTATAGCATTATAAATCCAGGTGATTTGGGCTCCAAAGTAAAACTGGTGGGATTTGATTTTTTTTTCTCTTTTTGCCAATCCCTCATAAACTTGCAACGTCAAACCAAAGGTAGCATGTATTTAAAAAAATACAGTTTTATGTTATGCTGTAAGTTTTATAACTGCAACAAAATCTTACGTTGGTCTTTGTGCTTTCCTACTTTGCAGGTGCCATCGGAATTGGTACGTAATCTATTTGAGTTTCATTGTTTCGCATTTAGCATTCTGTATCTTCAGTTTTTATATCAATCTATACAGATTTAGTTTATCACTAATAATTTTAAACGTTCAAGAGTCTAGTTATCCTTAAATAAATAATTATTATCAATATATGGATATACCGAAGAGTCTAGCGCTTAGCAGGATATATATTCAATGTTCCATCTAAAGAACCATGTTATGTGACCCGTTCCGTACGCAAGTTCCTGAAGCTCAGTGGGTAGAGCAGCTGACCGGTAATCAGAGGGTCATGGGTTTGATTCCGGTTAGGGACTCAGAAGTTTTTCTTCTGAGAAAATAAGCTTGAGAGAACAAAACATTGCTGTTATATCATATGAAATATATAATAAATATGAATGATCATTCATCTACGTGCGTTAATATCTTCATGAGAGTGTTGAGAATATCTTTTACGAGTTAGCACAAGGAACGATTGACAAATTTTCAACACAGCACTTCGTGTCTCCTAGCGATCATTCAGTGTGCTGTTTGAGGCATGTAGTAGTTTCGAAATCGGAATAAATAATCCCTATAAATAATGTTAACTTTTACTGAAAATTCAATTTGTAAAATTGATATAATATTAAGCAGGCTGCAAACAATGGTATTTTTCGCATGCGCAGATTAGAAATTACATGTTTAAATAGCATCGAAATGTATTAATAATACAAAATACTAATACTAATACTAATACATAATACATAATACATAATACATAATACATAATACATAATACATAATACTACACCATACCACACCACAGTATCACTACACTACATTACACACTACACTACACTACACAACACTTCATTACATTACATTACATTGCGCAACACCGCACCGCACCGCACTGCATTGAATTGCATTGTATGGCATTGTATGGTATGGTATGGTATGGTATTTTATTGCATTACATCGCACTGCATTGCATTACATTGCATTGCATTGTATTGTATTGTATTGTATTGTATTTAGCAAGTAAGTTAGTTCTTTGCTATATTTTATTGTATGAAAACAATCGTTTTCCAGTTTGTAACTAATTTTCTGGAATTTGATTGGTTTAAATGCATGAAAAGCTCACGCAGGTGCTTTTCCATTTTACCAGGGCATAACTTCTTGAATGAATTAAAAGATAAAAATCTTATTTTCCTATCTATGGTCAATTTATAGCTCGTCAGTGGCCTGGCTACAAAGTGCGCCAACGGTACACCTATGGCTATAAAGGCCTGGTTATCCACGCGGTCCCACGCTTCTCTGAGAAGGGTGTGGGTCTTTCGATATCGGCTGATTGCCATCTTGACATCATTAAAGAGAATGTCTTTCAGCTGAAGGTAAGTCGTTTATATAAACATGTAAATAGATTTGGGAGATCAGGTCTTAATTTATTTGTATTCATTTTTATAATTTTCATTGAAAAATGCCTAATGTTTTATCGTATATAAATAACGATAATGGTTATGATGATAATTATAATGTAATGGTAATAAAACGGATAATTATTTAGTGATTTAATCTTTTAAAGAAAGTTAAACTTTGGAAATGACTTTTTAGTTAAGTTAAACTGTAAAGATGATCTTTTAGTAAGTTAAACTGTGGAAATGATCTTTTATGAAATTTAATCTATGGAAATGATCTTTTAGGAACGTTAATGAGGAAATAATATTTTAGGAATGTTAAGCTGTAGAAATGATCTCTTAGAAATATTAAAGTATGTAAATGATCTAGGAAAGTTAATCTGACGAAATGATATTCTTGGAAAATTAAACTACGGAAATGATTTCTTAGAAAAATTAAACTGTAAACGATCTTTTAGGAACGTTAAAATGTGCAAATGATCTTTTAGGAAAGATAAATTGTGGAAATGGCCTTTTAGTAAAATCAATCTCTTAGAAATGTTAATCTGTGAAAATGACCTTTTAGGAAAATTAATCTGTGGAAATGTTCTTTTAGAAAAAATAAACTGAAAATGATCTTTTAGGAACGTTGAATTTTGGAACTGAACTTTTAGAAAAATTAAATTGTCAAGATGATCTTCAGGAAAGTTAAACTGAGCAAATGTTAAACTGTGGAAATGATCTCTTTTAGAAAAGTTAATCTGAGGAAATGGTCTTTTAGGAACGTTAATCTATGGAGATGATCTTTTAGGAATGTTAAAATGTGCAAACGATCTCTTAGGAAGATCAATTGCGGAAATGATCTTTCAGCAAAATCAATCTGTGGAAATGATCTTTTAGGAAGTTTAATCTGTGGAAATGATCTTTTAGTAAAATCAATCTGTGGAAATGATCTTTTAGGAAGGTTAATCTATGGAAATGATCATTGAGGAAAGTTAAATTGTGAAAATGATCTTTCAGAAAAATTAACCTGAGGAAAAGTTAAGCTGTGGTAACAATCTTTTAGGAACGCTTAATCTGAAGAATGGTCTTTTAGGAAAGTTAAACTGTGAAAATAATCTTTCAGGAAAATCAAATTGTAAAGATGATCTTTCAGGAAAGTTAGATTGAGGAAATGATCTTTTAGGAACTTTTGATTAAATTGTAAAGATGATCTTGGCTTCATGCACATGATTTTTAACAGCACGGGTTTGAGCTTGTATCAGTTGTTAACAATTCTCAAATTCTTTCTTTCTTGAATTCTCCAATACTTGGGTTTTTTTTTTGCAAGAATTTGAGACTAGCACTGTTTTGCAGTGAAAAATCCATTAAGAGCACTCAACAGAAATATCTAGATCTGGTCTTATAAAGTAAGCTCAGTTCTAAAGTGGTTTGAATGTTTGTGTTGCTTTTTCAGCTCGAGAACATCAAGGCCGAGAAGTGCGAGATAAAGATGAATGCCAAGGGACGGCCAGTCATACACGATACCTCTCGAGTTGAAATTCCCACCCAATACAAAGACCAGCTTGAACTTCCTGTCCAGCTTTACCTAAACCACCGTGGAGCAGTAAAAACCATCAACGCACGTAGACAGGACTCAACGTTTTCGCTGAACATTAAACGTGGTCTGGCCAACCTGCTTCACCTCGCTCCAAAACAACAAGCAGGCCAAAATCACATTGCGCAAGAATACGAGGTATACAATCAGTTTTTTTGCCTAGTAACCAACATTGGAATACAAAGACTTGGTTGTTCAAAAGCTGGTTGATTTTAACCCTGGGTTAAGCCAAAAGTCAAAAAGAACTTTGTTTTCCACGGAAAGGTTTATAGTAATTATAAAATTTACAGTTCAGATTTTCCAGGGAAAAAATGTTAATCCCAAAATTACATCTCAAATCTGTTTCTTTAAGGTTGGAAACAA
>JAOEJH020246370.1:0-13512 GCA_025448215.2 Palythoa grandis
AAAAAATTTTCTAAAATTTTTGCACTGTACAGACATAGGACGCAACAAGTTTAGTGGATAGTTCCATTTTTTTAAAATTATACATAGATAAACACCAAAATTTACCTCGAAACAAGGCTCTTTTAAGTCCAAAATTCTCGGCATATTGATCCGTTTGAGTAATAAGAACTTTAAAACAACTCTTAATCTTTCGTGCTGTGCAGTTATTTTTATGAAACGTCTCAACAGCTGGTCGATTCAAGCAGTTCTTTACAAGCAACTACAGTAGACAGCATTTTGCAGAGACCTGGGCGCATTGCATCATGGGAATTTGATGTGTTTTTCGTGCGGGACGGCCCTAGTTTATAGATTTTATATTTTATATTAAATTGTCAGAGCAGGTCTACGTTCTAAAAAAATTTCTGGTTAATTTCTTTTATCCTTCAATGAGACTTCTGAAAAATATGAATGTGACCTGATGAGACTAGTACTCGACACACCTGCTTCAGGGCCCCTTGTCCATGAATAGGGCAGAAACGTTGTTAGCCGTTTGGCAAAACCAACATTTTCTGTCCCATTCACAATGCCAATAAATAGTTCTTCGTCACTGACAAGGTTTAAGCCTTCTACACTCTTTATGATGAGCTCAGGCACCCGCAAATGGTCAAAATATTGAACAGAAAGCAAATTTTCTGAAAAAAACAGAGCACTTAATGGTGCCCTGGCGCTTGTTAAAACAAAGCACAAAAATGGCGGGATGTGTCACGTGATTACCAGTGATCACCCGTGATGATGTTATGCCCTGCCCAGTTCCCTTCATTTTCGTTCCAGTGATATAGTTACTTTTCAGTACCCCCTCCCCCCTCTGGTTTGGACCAAAAAACAATTCTTTTTTTTTTAGTCCCCCCTTAATTACTACTTACAGAATACAATGGACTCGAACTGTATTGCTGAAAATTTTCGCCCCATACACCTCTTTGAAGTAAATAACGAATACAGTATATTTCTGTGCAACTTTTATGTATGTTTCTATTTTGAGGATTATCATGCTTTCGGGTGTATAAGTTAATACTTTTAGACATAAAAGTTGTTCCCCCATATCAAACCCAACGCTCACACCAGTAAGTGTTTGCCAAAAATGCGAACTTCGCTTTGTTAATAATATTGATTTAAAATTTAAAGCTGTGAAAGTTTTTTTATGGCAAACGTGAAACAGAAATGGAAACAGATTGATCGGGTGGTTTAGAACCGAGCGAGTACAGTTAAGCCTATTTGAAAAAATTGAGCTCGAAGTTCTTTCTTTTGTTAAAGAAAAATCAGATTGAAGATCTGTTATGATATCTAGAATTTAGTTTAAAAGCACCCCTCTAATTTAAGCATGCATGTTCCAATCAAATAAGTTCATCTTGTCCCTCATACTAATAAAATTAGCATCAAAAAGGAGAAAAGACATTTTACTCAAATTGTTTTGTCAAAATCCCATTCTTGTAGACAAAATGTAAAGTCAAAATGCATCAACATTTTTGAACAACCTAGTCAACCCCAGCTCTTCCGTAAAACAGGATAAATTGACCGTATGTCAGTGTCTCACTCGGGATAGCTTGGTGAGTCAAATCCCACTTTCATGCCCGACACCATCCCCTCCCCCACGGGCATTGAATTTATAGACGGTATTAGAAAAACTCAATACACACAGTAATAATTAATACCAAAAGCTAGTTTTATTATTTTCTTTGCCTTATTTTCATAGTGAAGCAACCTTTATATAACCCCTTAACAAAATTCTTTTAGCCAGGCAGCAAATGCCACATTACATTAATCTTCTTCCTGAGATTCTTTAAACTCGAGTGTTTACTGCTTCTCGGAGCCTTTAACCTATTGAGATAAACTTGAAGGTGCGCTGCAAACATAAAAATACAAAGCACAATGAATATCGTTTATAACGGTGTTGACCAAATTCATCACATGATCAATACACTATAGAAGCAAAACTGTAAAAAAAATACAGCTTTAAGAATGCAAAAAGAAAACTGTTATTTGATAACGAAATTGAAAATCCTAAGAGAGTTGTTGTAATATTTCTGATAGTTCTCTAAAAAAAGCTAAATCCTTTTACGAGCCCTCAGTGGCTCGTTGGAGCCAACACTTATTTCCGGTTTCTTTGGCGTTAAATGGATGAGAGTAATTGATTCCCCCTGGGCGGGACACATCCATCGCAGGTTAGCCCCGAAAGCAGAAGTAAGAACTTAATTTACCGAGGTGAGTCAACTTTGGCGGAAAAGCAAGTCACACAAGTGTTTAACGTTCAGAATAACCGAGGTTTGAACCCAGGACTCAGAGAGCCGTGCGATGCACCAAACCACGCTGCTCTTACTTACCAGAATGAATAGTTCTGTAAACTGAGTTCTTATTTGTTCAAAGATTCCGAGCAGAGTTTCAAAATAGTCAAGTTCAACTATTAAACGAAATTCTATTTAGAGGCCGAGGATTGTTATCTTACACATACAAAAAATGTGGGTGTTTAATTCGGCAGGTGTTTAAACAGCATATAGAAAACTACAAGTCTGATGAAGTTGCATAGTTAGGTAACAAATACCAAACTAAAATCTACCCTATAGTGAGCAATTACTAGGGGTATAACCAAAGGTTAGTTAAATGCTGCCGAGCAGGATGTTTACTTTCTGATATTTTTTTTTGTTCGTGTCGTTTTGGATTTTGATTTACTGTTAATATTTTTCGAGTACCTCCGTGATCCAGTGAACAATAGAAGGAAGGTTGTTTATCAATAGTGTTTTTGCATTGGGAATTTTCCCATTCTTTGGGGCATTCAAATACAAGCTACTACCCCGATACAAGATATTATTAACGTCACGTGCGCGCCATTGATGAAGAAGGGAAACAAATCGATCGATTTAATTTTTTTTATATTTTAACCTTGATGATGCCCATGTGCAAGCCAGGCTTTAACGAACATCTTTTTGACGTAACAACACAAATCTATCTAAAATTGACATATAGTCGAGAAAATAGCTGCTACCATCGCACCACTCGCCTCGCTCGCTATGATCGGCAGCAATTAGATCAAATCATGGTTGAAATTAGCAATTGGCGAATAATCAATGTGTTTGATATAGTCCGTCCGTTTGCCTACTGGCCGACGCATCGACAAAGACGATATAGTTGCAAAAAGAAGCTAGTTCACAGCTTTGATTTTTGCAGCTGTTTTATTTAATTGTAAAACTGCTTTACTTTAACTCCATGAAAATCTCTTCCTTCTGTTCTCTCCCGAAATCAACTAGTGGATGCAAAGCGTTCTTGAAGTATGAAAACTCTATTTAGCTGCGACTCATCCTCAAACTATATGGCTGTTATTTCTTGTCGAATCTTTTACGTACCTTTATTTTCGGCAGACATAGAATTTCCATAATCTGTCCCTGTGAGTTTGGAAAGAATCAAACAAGTTATGTCAGTTCATGGCTGGATGGGTCTTTTGATTCAGTATAGTTTAGAAAAATGTGAACCATTGAAGTTATAAACTCCAAAAATAATATCAATGTCAGGTTAACGTTAGACTGTAACATCCGTGTCCATAAGTACCTGTATAGGGTTAATGAAAGTGTGCGCAATGTGTGCGATGTGTATTCACTGATCCGATGGCTGCTGACAACCACACGTGACTCAAAAGGAAGAAAGAAAAGAACAAACAAGTTATTTTATATGTCAGTTCATGGCTCGATGGCTCTTTTGGTTTGAACAGTATAATTTATTAAGACGTGAAAATTAAACCACTGAAGTTACAAAAACCACGTTAACGTTAGACTGTAACATCCGTGTCAACAAGTACGTATATTTTTAATGAAAGTGTGTGCAATGTGTGCGACGTGTATTCTCTGCATGATCCAAAACAAATACTTACTCTTTTTTGTTGTTGTGTACGCTGTACACCCCCCTCAGAAAGTAGCGGCGGGGAACGTAATAAAGCAGCTCCTGATCCCAGCCGTTTCTGTAACTAGTCCAGTGACAGTGATGGAGGTAACGTTTACCGTCACAACACTTGAAGCTGTACCTTCGGTCTTCCACGCCGTTGTGATGATGAGAAATCACTCCAGCAATGAAGCCGCCGTAGGGACATATTAGGTCTACAGGGCAGTCCCATCCATTGTAACTGGTCCAGTAGCATCGGCGTTTGGACACATAGTGATTCCTGTGACAGCTAAAGGCCCAAACTCGATCCTCGTGGGGGTTGCTATGGATACTGCGAAGTCTGGAAATCGATTGGCCTGGGAAGAGAGAAAGACCGGCTTTGATTGAGATAGGATAAAAAACCGGCTGAAAATTGTGTTAAAAATGGATGAGGTGATTCAGTGCCAATTTAGAGTCAAACTAGTTGATTCATAACTGCAGGGCATTGGAAGGTGAACGGCCTGTCCCATGTGTTCACCCAGCGATCACTGGGTAGCACTGGAACTCTGCGTCGTCTACGGCGACGCCAGCCATCGGAAGGATCAGCAAACAAAGCAACAATAAGCATAAACAGAAACAGATTCTTAAGATGAATCATTGCCGGCAATGGAATGAAGACAACTTCTTGAACCAACTGACTCCTGTTAAAAAAATGAAAAAATCTTGTAAAGCCTGTGGTTTTTTTCATTGTTAATACTGTCTTATTGGCACGTTCTAACAGAAATACGGTTTCTCTTAGCTTGCTAAAAAAACTACAGATAAAACAGCTAACTGCTTACATTAAGTGAAAAGCCTGCTTTACTAAAACATTAGAAAATTCAAGGGAAGGTAAAACACCTCACGTACTTGTTACTTTAAACTCCGTTGGCTTCTATGGAAGTTTCTCGCCAAATGCTTGGCGGTAAATTAATCACTTGGCTATATGCTAAGTTTAGAAACACATGACCGACTCTTAGCAAACAAATTCTAAATGAGGAAAAAGCAACATGAGCAAATTAAGGTTGTAGAATAGAAACAGGAATTTTCCTGCGTTGAAATATCAAACTAACAAAAGAAATCTGATTAATCACGTGTTTCTTGGAGAAAGACGTTTGTTGGACATCCCGCTACTGTTACGGAAATTCAAACATATTCACTCGTTGGATGCTAATTTCGAATTATTAGAAACGCATGGTTAACTAGTAGCGAAACACAAAATGAAAACAAATTGAGGAAAACAGGAATTTTCCTGTGCGTGCAAATATTAAGCTGATAGGCCGGGAAGTTCTCGCATTTCATGAAAAAAAGAAGTTTCTCTGAACTTTCTTTTGTCAGAAGCCCGTTCACAGACTAACTTGATCTAAGCCTAAACTCTAAAAATAATCAGGAAAACAACAGCTTTATATTTCAAAAAAATTGAAATGAAGTAATGAACACAAAAGCTAATATATTTTCTTATTTATTGTTTAACTGATTTATTTTAATTTATATTTAATATTTTGTAATGATTGCTAAATTGATAAACCATTTTTAAACTTTCTTAGCGGTCACCTCAGTTGTTTGCTTTCAGAGTTTCGAGTTTGTATTAAAACTAATGAGATAAAACTATACTGATTTATTAGTATTATCCTGGTCCGTAGACACAATACATCTGGCCGGGTTGTTTAAAGGCTGGTTAACCCTGGCTTATAGCCAAATTCAAGCAGCATGCAATTTCTTCACTAAGGAAAGATTTAAGCTTCTTATAAAATACTGTTCAGATTTTCTAAGGAAAGAGATTTTTAATTCCAAACTTACTGCTCAAATTAGTCTTTATAATCGTGGAAGCAAGAACGTGAATTAAGAATTTGACCCTGATTATTGAACAACTGGGCCCTTAACGGTTGATAGAGCGGAAATTATTGCTGCAACTTAGGCTAATCTATACAGTTGAGATTAGCAACAATTTATACGATTCTGCCATTGGTTTAGCTCCATAAAATAAACTTTTAACTTTTCTCTTTTTTAAAAAATTTGCTCTTTCAGTGCGCTTTGACAAGGTGGACTGATTTTTGAACTACCGAAAAGCTTGCGCTGCGGCCTAGCTTAAAAGCGATGCAATAAACGATGACTAATTTTCGTGAGTACTAATTTTTGCCATTCAAAGGATTTGCGACATTTACTGCAAGCGAAAATTGGCTAGTGTGCAAAATTGAAAGACAGATAATTTTATACCACATGAAAATAGCAAAGGAAAAATGTTTTAAATTAACCGAGTCTTGTGGTTAACTGTTCACAATTAACACTTGTAATTATCTATTCTGAAAATATTTTTTGAATCTTAATTGTTGTTTTGGCTGGCACTTTCTTAAGATTTAGTGATTTATTCAATTTGTAATTCTAGCAAAACCACTTCTATGATTTATAAAATTTGCTGTATGTTTTGTACTTTTTATTCGATTTAGAAGCCTTGTGACAAGGACACCCTCAGTTCATAGTTTAAGGAAAAACACTGGAACGTTCGTGAAATTTAATTTAGTACACCTTTACTACACTAAATTTTTTTGTATTGGAGAAAGTTGAAACTCGTAAAAGTCGACTCCCGAATTTTTACGAAATATGTTATAAAATCAAGTTTTAGTACTTTATACGGAACAAATGTCGCCACTTATAATTTTCTAGGGTTTTAAAACTTATAACTATGATACAGAGACTACACCGAGGAAAATACACGAGAACGGTTTTTATGCACGAGTTGAGAAGTTTCAAGATAAGCATCAACAAGTGCATAAAGATATCAACAGATTCTCTCCCGAAAAGCTGCAAGAACTCGCCCATCTTCCCACAAGGAAAATGAGAGCAAGTAGCGATAACAAGTGAGCTTTTTAAAACTTAAAAATTACTTTATGTTTTTAAGTGTGGGCTTTTAGTTTTCAGATTAACTTTACAAAATTGTCAATGAGCTTACTAATTTTGTTTTCAAGCTGTAAGAAAACTAGTAATTCAGTTATAAGCTTCATTAAACTTTTATTTATCTGGCACAACTGAAAAGGGAATCTCGAAATGCATATTAGTAATAAATGGAAAACACCGTGGAAAAAGCTTGCTTACTTGTTCGTTTTATGATACTTTGCGACTCGTGAATAAAAACCGTACGTGCAGACTTCCTATGAAGTATTCTCTGTTAACGCGAAATTGTACAGGACAGCGACGCTGTAGCAAGTAACAGGTAGAGCGAAGTATACTGGCACTAAAGCCTTTGGCTTCTGCTACATTTGTGTGAAGGGAAGTTCATCTGCTATGGAAGCCTAAAACTAACATTGCAAATATTCACTTTTATGATTTCTTTTTCACAAATGTTTCCATTAGAATTGCAGTTGACAAAACATTATGTGAAAGGGATATTTGAAAACAAAACTGAATATTCCGCAACACGCTGGACTCTGTAAAAGATTGCAAGCGAAATACTCTTGGGAAAATCGGGTTAGGCCGTATGTGCTTAGCTTGGTGAGAACTACGTATAGAATGAGAGAGGAATGAAAATGGAGGGAAGCAACCGAAAGATCGTTATCATAAAATGAATGACCATTTTCTATGAGGTTACATTAAAACTGCTGAAGCAAGTTTTCGAAGTGAATTCCTCCGGTTGATAATTATGAAATCATCAGCTTGATGATTTAAACCAGAGGCAGATCTGGAAAAAAGTAGCCATGGGCGTGAGCTTCTCCGGTTCCGGGGAAATGCAACTTTTGAGGAAATCTCTGAAATCAGTGTTTCGAAAGGCAATGACATTTTTAGTGCGTTTCGGTCACTTTCCGGTTTTACGATCCTGATGTCAGGTCTTTATTAACACGTGCTGACAACTGTTTTGTAAAACGCTGAATGGATACAAAGCTATATAACATCCGTAAAACGGTGGTTGATTTTCCCCCTCAACTTTCCTATCTGGTTCTTGATACCCTAATTGATGTCATAAACCGTTAAATTTGTCCGTTCAAAACACGGAGCATAATTTTTAATTGAATATGGAAACGCTTTGATAGAGGCTTTACGAACGTAATGAGGTCGTATTTCATACTGACCTGTTGGTGTGGTAGGGAACATCGTTGCATAGCTTTATTCCTCCATTCAAACTTATTCCTATAACAACCAGAAATCTTCTAGATACAAAGTGTTTCTATTTACCTCAACTCCTTGTAAACGAAAGAGCTTAAAATCTTCCTCTCCACTTTCTCTGATTTTCGCTGTTTCTTTGATTTTCAGATTGCGACAGTCGTCTGCTGTGCATTTTTCCGAATCAATATCTTCATAATCCTCATCTGAAAAACACGGTTTTAAAATCGGCTTGTACTTAGAAGCAGGAGTCTCGCTGTCGGTTAGAATTGCTTTTTCCAATAAACACAGTAAAGTTATCAAAACGTTCAGAAACAACATGGCGCTGTCATTTACTGGTCCAGTAGCAGGTTCAAATGAAGATAAACAATTGCTCAGGAACAAAAAATAATCTTCCCTTTTAAGGCATTTATTATTAAATACTGCTGGTAGTCCTACAGTAAGTGAAAAGGAAACCAGTGCAGTCCGCGTTGTATCAACCGACTGTCGTCTGAATAGAACTGATTCTTTACTTTAATATTTTTCTTATTTTTAAAAAATGACAAAACTTTGTAATTAGTTTATCTAAGCAGAAATTTGATGCTACAAATTAGTCGTGGGAGTTCATAACTATATATTATGTAACAATAAATTTCACAACTATTTTTTAGAATAATCTTGGTAAAGAAAATTGTACTCACAGTATTGGCAGTTACCACAGAGCACTAGATTTTATTAATAATATTAAGCACATGAGGGTTGATTAAATAAACATTGCTGAATTGGCTAAAGCTAAAGAACTAAACAAGCAATTACGGGACATAGATATTTGCCACGGGAACAACCTTGGTGTTGTGACGTCAATGGTGATCACGTGCCAACCGGTGAGTAGCGCCTTGCCTTGCCTTACCTAATCGAGCTTTGTGTTAGGAGTCTTGAGAATGGAAAACCTAGTCTTGGTATTTATCTTGGTATTTTTTCGAAATCTCAACTAGTACTGTTTTTTTTTTTATGAAAATACTCCGGATTGTTTAACTGGCAGGGAAGACGGAACCGATAGAGGGCGGGGTCGGGGGAGATATCGAGATATTGGCCCCCAAAATTTTGTTGGAGGTCCTGGCCCTCCAATAATCTTGTGATAAGTGCGATTTTTAATGCCCGGCATTAAAACTGTCTTTTTTCTTTGCTTACATTTCTTAAAAAAGGTGCTAGGTTTAAAAATATGTCACGTGGCTCAAATGCATTTTAGTGATTGGTTGCTTTCTCACCAATGATCAGAGAGTATGCTTTTTTGACGTCCCCCCCAATAATTTTTAGCTTCCACCGCCACTGACAGCTGGTTGTAACACCCATTTCAAATAATTTTAAGCTCTAGCTAATTTCTTTGTTGAAATAGGAGACCCGATAAACTACTTTTACCCAAAATTGAGCCGTGAAAAATTTAGTGAATGTTTTCAACATTGCAGTAAAGATAAACACTGAAAACATTCTCGAGCTCTGCTCTCGATTCAACTGCGTACAGCAGCTAAGAAGCTTGACTTAGTGGTTTTGATCGCCAAAATTTGGGATTTTAGCAGCCATCTCAGTGTATGCATGTTTGGGGATTATACAAATTTAAAATCTGTCAACATTTGCTGAACTGTAATGACTAAGGATTGCCTCTTAGCCAAAAAGTTAGCATTTGGATTTTGATCTAAGAGTAATAAACAGCTTGAGATTGTTTGTTTGTTTGTTGTTGTTGTTGAGGTTGTTGTTGTTGTTGTTGTTGTGATGGTGGTGGTAGTTGTTGTTGATGGTGCTGTGGTGGTAACATGAACGAAGTTGAAATTAATCTGAACTGTGAAACTTCTGGTCCCAAGCTCGGGCCTGTGAAAAGGTAAAGTTAAACTAGCATAATGCAATTCTCATATGTAATTGTTTACAAACTTAAGGCTCCTTTTTTGCCACAGTTTGTGTTAGTTATGATTTAAGAACGCTTTTAGAAAAATATTTTGCTTCAGTTTCGAAGTCGACTGTTCGAATTGCATCTTTAATCACAAAGCTTAGCAACTGACAAAAGTGGCTGTTTCAACTTACTTCCGCAGCACTAGTTACTCCTGTAAAGAAGAAAAATCTTACCTGCTGCTTTTCAAATATGAGACTTGCTACCGCGTGAATTGCTATTGACTTCCAAGCAGGTACGATATGGGAGCAGGTGTAAAGAAACAAAGACTTTAACTTCCCTTTTAAAGATGCTTTGCTAACAAAAAGAATTATCTAAGAGCATCCGGAGGGAAGTTTTAAAGCTCTCTTAGCCAACCATGTGATTCTAGTTTCCTGTTGATTGAGAAGGAATAAGTAGTGCCTATAAAATAACACAAGTCTAAAAGCTTTTTAAAAAATTAATAACACTGTCCGCCTGATAAAGTTCGATCTTTTAAGCAACACATTTTGTAAGGAATGAGTCAGATAATTGGCGTTTTTGTCAGTTTAGCTTTGTTGGTTTGGCCCATATGGGGTTTACCAGAGAAGTATATGAGTATGTCTTGCGAGAATGGCGTGTGCCACCGAGAACAGGATGCAGGGCCGTGCGTTATGGATAACGACGAAAGAAGACTCTTTCGCTGGGAACCAATAAAGGCAAGTTAGCATTAAGTTCATTCTTTATCGTTGTTTATCAACATTTTGGAAGAACCCGAGGGAGGCAATGGATAGGACACGGAGTATCTTATGAGCATTATCTCCAATCTATGATGATCAAATATCATCTAATCCATACTTTCATTCAACCGGCATTCAATCTGTAGCAGCTTTCTCGCACTAATAAAGCACTTCTTTTGGGTCGGTCTTTCCTGAATATCGCATCTTAGCGACAGTCAGAAAAGCATCAGAGGGATTTCATATTCTCAGAATTTTACGTGCGCTTGTACGCTCTATCTTGTCCTTGGAATGTGGATGCATCGCGTGTGTAACGGTATATCTTTCAGATACTATTCAGCGAGTCGAGAGGTGAATGCTCCTTCCTCAGTGAACATATAACAGGGCTTGCTATTTGAAAATCCTTGGCGAGTGAAAAATAGCTCGCCTAGGCTATTAAGGAGAGCGATTTTTCCCATTGAGTGTAAGCGGTTAAAAGACACCAGAAAAGACACTACGCCAGTACTGCATATCCAAAAGTTTCTCTGTTATATTCCATTCTTACAATCTTAGTACAAAAGTAAACGACGCAAAAATTAATCTTGAAAGACGAATCACAAAACGAAACTACTGTATTCTCCAACAAGACGAGTGATATTTAGCGAGTACCTGAGTGGTTTTTATGGTTCTTGTCAGGTCAATTTTACGCGAGCAATGGTGAGCGAGAATGATTGCTCGATTCAATTGGCAAGCTCTGGCTCTACATTTTAAAATGTTTAGTTTAAATCGTTGCAAAAGAAATGTCAAGTGTGACAGTTTGAGCGAGTCACGAGTGACAAGAGAGCACGTGCAGGCTAAATTAAAGCTTTGTGATGATTGGATCTTAAAGTTAAAGTTAAAGATAACTTTTAAGTAGCCAATGACAAAGGCTGTAATATGTTACATCCTCCATTGCATCTTGCTTTGTCTGAATATAGTGTACACAGGCTATCTGAATAGTGACGTCTTGTAGAAGTTGTTTGGATATGAAAGTCTTCAAATCTTAAAAACAAAGCGCAAAAAGTGACTTGGTCTGTATTCTCCGATGAGGCGAGCGATTGTTAGCGGGTAGGCGAGTGATTTATCGCTCTTCTCAGATCAATTTTGCGCGAGCGATGGCGAGCGAGAGCGATCGCTCGCCTCAAACTGCAAGGTCTGATATAAGAAGGCATTGGACAACTTTTAAAAATGTCCGTAGCCTGTCAGTGTCCAACATCGTACTTGCATGTGTGAAAGAGTAATGGCGGAGATCGTCAATGGAGCCGTTTCGACACTTACTCCTCCACACAAGGGAAAGCGTCAAAAATTATAATTTGCAGAGTTGGCACCATAGGTCTCCTTTTAAATGCAGAATAAACAGACTTCAGAGGGTTTTTTCCCCAGATATGAATAATTTTTAAGTGTCTGTGAAATAGCAAGCTTAGGCCAAATCAAGAAAAATTCCCAGTTTCTCATGAGCGCCCGCCTTTCAAAATAGCTGCCGTATTTACAAGTCTTGAAGTATCGGAACATGCGGAACATGCGTTCGAGCGAAACGGATGTGTCAAACTGCTGCTCTCTAAAAATTTTCGGAAAATGCGTTCGAGCGAAACGGATGTGTCAAACTGCTGCTCTCTAAAAATACTTGCAAAATGTCAAGAAACGAAGTGAAATCTTTTCGAAAAGAAAACAATGATCTAAGAAAAGAAGTTGGAGACCTAGCTCAACATATGCCTTGTGAACTCCCTCCCCCACCTAAATAAAGTAGTAACGAAAAAATAATGAAAATGAATGTAAGTAATTTGACGGAAATTATTTATCATAACATAGATTATACTTGTAGCAGCACTCTATTTATTTAAAATAATATTTAAATGATTTATCTAGCTACCCGCCTCGATTAGCAGTGGCTACCTGCGGGTTAGCTAAAATGGTAAATTAATATGGTTTTTAATAATAAATGAATGATGATGATGATGAAGCTCTTGACACCTCTGACGTTCTTTATGTTTAGTCTGTTATTTTGTTATAGACTTTAGTCTGACTTTTTTTTACATTTTTATTGTCTTTAATTTAAAAAGATAATATATGTATTGTATATATTTTAATGTGTTTGTAAAACTTCTGTCTTAGGGTGACCTAGCAAAGAAGAAAACCTACCCTTCTTTATGGTAAGTTTGCAAAATATTTTTTGCATAAATTTAGTTATTCATAATTTTTATTTTTAAAGTGAGTGGCCCACCTTGTAAACAAGTGAGTGCTGAATGGTACAGTCGAACCTCTATTATTCAAACCCTTTGGGTCTGGACTGGTTAGTCTGAATAATCACGTGTCCGGATAATTGAAAATATTAATGAGACAAATATAAAACTGTATTGCCTGTGTAGCAATGTAAAGTGCATATCACATACCACTGCTTTCTAAATAAAAATGAAATGTAAAAATTATATACTTAATGTGAGGGCCGTGGTCAGTCTGTTTCTACTACATGTACAGTATGTATCATTTTTGTTCTATCTGATAGACAGCTCCCTAACGTGGAGGGATCACATTGATCAGATAGCACTAAAAATAAGTAAAATGGTAGGGTTACTGGCTAAACTTAGGCACTTTGTGCTATGTATTACCCTATTAAATAATTATAAATCCCTGATCCTTCCATACGTATCATATGGCTTGACGGTTTGGGGACTTGCCAGTAAGTGTTACATAAATAAAATATTAACCCTCCAAAAACGGGCCCTTCAGTTTATCTTCTTTTCCCAATCAAAGGAACATGCTGTTCCACTTTTTATCGAGGCTGTCTCCATACCTGTGAACTTTCTTCATTATGAAGCCGTCTGTTGTAGGATGCATGACATTCAAAATGGAATAGCTCCTAAAAAT
>JAOEJH020247017.1:0-13507 GCA_025448215.2 Palythoa grandis
GAGAACTAGAAAAGTTAACGGACAGGTTATTAGGAAGTCGTAGAAGGCACGAGGCGGCGGTAGCTCTCCCAAACCCGTCACTCGGCCAGTGTTTTGTTGTGGGTGGAATGTAGGTGTGTGGACATTGTAGGCGATAGCAAGACACAAAGAGGTCATTAGGAGGAAGATGAGTGCTGTTTTAGGGCTTTTGGTATAAACAAATATATAAAAGCGCTGGTTGAAACAGCCGTGGGCTAAAGGAAAGAAAGGGCGACCAAAAGGTACCCCCGGTGAGGGGTTAGGAGTGCAATGCACCCCCAAACACCAGAAAGAGATGAGAGGGTGGCAAACACGTCCGAGATACCAGACAGATGTCTAGTACAAGGGCAAGAGCCAGAAGAAGGGAAAAAAGTCCAACGAGTGTCGAGCAGCCCTGGAGTTACCCTGCACTGGGACCCGGCCAGAGGTGCAGCGGAACGTGCAATACGCACTCAGCTGGCCGTCAAAGGTAGGGCCCACACGAAGCAAAACGGTGAAAACACGGAGGAGGGCGGGTTACCCTGACATCCACCCTGGCGAAGTCACCCAAAAAAGGTAAAAACACTGCTGTAAACAGCCAGGTAGAATTCAAAACGGGAGAAGATGGAGTGAAGGCAATCACGGAAGCAGGGCTGGTGGCGGCGTTCCGCGCCAGCCAGACCCTGAGCATCACAAGATGAAGAAAGTACATGGCGCCCCGAGGGACAACACGGTACTTGTCAGGTGTAAACCCAAAGAGTAGGTGTCGGACCTCCAGGCCAGTGAAAGAGGGAAGTAAGTGGTACAGATGAGACTGTAACCAGGCCAAAAGATTGTCCGCGAGCGGACAAAAGAAGAACAGGTGTGGCAGGTCCTCACCAGGAGCGCCACAGAAGCATGTCGGGTCAACCGCCATGCCCCAGCCCGCGAGTCGGGGGCCGGTGGGGAGCACTCCGTGGGCGATCTTCCTCACAAGATCGGATACAGGACGGTCGAGAGAGAAGACGTGTACCTGTTTCCAGGTGTGCTCGAAATGGGCGACACAAGAAGGGGCTACGCACTTCGAGTCAAAAAGGAAACGGTAGGCGCGGGCCACTGAAAGCTCTGCCAGATGGCATACCAGGGAGTCAGAGGAAAAACATGCCCACAGTTCGCCATAGACAGAAGAAACAACACCGGCGACGGCTTGCCATGAGCAGAGGATGGAATGGTAAAAGGAGGGAGAACGGAAAAGTCGAACAACCCGGGAGAACGGAAGACGTCCAGAGGGTCGGAGACCCCGAGAGAAGAGCGGAGGAAGTGCCGGAAGAACAATTTCCACTTCGCGGGGTCAGAATCGTAAAAGCGACGGACTCTGGGGCTGAACAACAGTCCGTCGAGCCACTAGGTCATGTTTGCCTGACCAGAAGAACGGGAAGAGGAGACTATTTGTGGTCCTGATAACCCATGGGGGCACAGGACCCACGTACGTGCAATACCAGAGGCCACTGAGTGCCAAGGTGTTAGAGATCAGGGCTTTGCCCCTGAAAGACAGAGAACGGCGATTCCAGGCGTCTAAAACAGAAGTGAGTTTCGAGAGTCGAGTTTCCCAGATGAGATGCTCGACGTCTCCCGGTTCGACGACAGACCCAAGGACGGACAGAGAAGTGGAGGACCACTTGATGTCTATCGGGGGGTCGCAACGACCGGCCCAGGGACCTAAGAAGAGGCCCTTGCACTTCGACAGATTGAGGCGGGCATCAGCAGCCTGCTCGTAGAGGGAGAAGATGCGGAAGACCTCGTGGATGGAGGCGTCGGAGGGACAGAATATGGTAGTGTCATCCGCATATTGGGACACCACTGCCTGTTCCGAAGAACCAGGAATGGTGATTCCCTCGACGACCGGCGACGAACGAAGGGTCGCTCCAAGAACTTCCACCACAAGGACGTAGAGGAGAGCGGGCATGGGGCAACCCTGTCGAACTCTGCGAGAGAGGGAGAAGAAAGCGGAGATGTGACCGTTCACGATCACGGCACTCTCAATATAAGTGTAAAAGAGGGACACCCATCGGCAGAAAGAAGGGCCGAAGCCCACAGAGGTGAGGGTATTCTGAAAAATGACCAGTCGACCCTGTCAAATGCCTTCTCCTGATCCAGGCTTAGGATGGCACATGGGATACCTTCAGGCGAGACATAGAAGAGAAGAAAAACGTTGGATCCTATGAACCTGCCGGGTATCTCGCAAGTCTGGTCAGGAGAGGTTACGGAAGATATAACTTTAAGGAGGCGTCCAGCAATTGCCCGGGAAGCTATTTTGTAATCCACGCAGAGCAGAGAGATTGGCCGCCATTTCTTGCAGTCCAGGCGGTTGTTATTCTTGAAGAGCAGAGCGATGAGGCTACGCCTCTGAGAGGGAGGGAGTGCCGGTCGTAACAGGAGTTAAGGACTTGCACGAGGTCCCGACCGAGAACGTCCCAGAAAGTGAGATAGAACTCGGCGGGGAAACCGTCCAAGCCCGGAGTCTTGCGTTTGGCCATCCCCTTGAGAGCGAGCAGGCACTCGTCCGGAGAAAGGTACCTCTCGCAAGATCCGGACTCTTCGAGCGACAGAGACTGAGTCAGGTTGGAGAGTAGCTCGTCCTGGATGGATACATTGACAGGAACGGCAGTAAAAAGGGACTGGTAGAAAAAGGTCCAGACATCAATGATGTCGGGAAGAGAAGGCTTTGTGAAGCCTGAGGGGGCGCGGATGGCAGTAATAAGGCTGTCAGCGCCACGCATTTTCTCCAACCCGAAAAAATAGGAAGAGGATTTCTCCCCGAGTTCAATCCAGCAAGCCCTGGATCGAACTTGAGCTCCGCGAGCAGCTTCAGCGTCAAAGGACACAAGATGGCTTTTGGCTTTCTTGAGTTTGGGGAGAACGGAGAGACGGCCAGCATCAAGCTGGGACTGCAGAGAATTCAGTTGGTCCTGGAGGAGCAGCCGCCTGGATTTACGAAGCTTGGACAGGAAAGTAGAGTATTTAATGGTTAGGTCTTTAAGTTTGAGTTTCCCAACGTCCCACAAGTTCGCGAGCGAAGCAAAGGCAGGACGCTGCGTCACCCAGAAGGACCAGAAAGAGGTAACTTTGTCGTGGTACACGACATCGTCGAGAAGAGAGCAGTTCAGCTTCCAGTAACCGGACCCACGGGTGAAGGGGTCAGGAAGGTTAAAGGAAGCTGAGAGATAACAGTGGTCGAAATGAGGAGTAGGGGTGACGCAGCAAGACAAGGGGAGTTGGACGTGACTGGTGGGGAAAAGAATGTGGTCGATGCGGGAGGCAAGCAAGCCGTTCGCACTCGTCCACGTGAATATCTGACGAGTTGAATGGATATGTCGCCAGGCGTCAGAGAGACAGCCAAGACGGAGAATACGATGTAGGGCCAAGATGTTTTCTCTCCTGTTTGGGAGGGCAGAGGAGCCACCTCGTCGGTCCTGACTAAGGTCGAAGGCAGAGTTGAAGTCGCTGGTTAGAATAGTGGGGACAGACAGGTCCAGGGTGGAAGAGACGTCCTCTAAGAAACGGTTGCGATCCGGGTTGCCGTTGGGGGCGTAGATGGTAATTACCCGAGAGACCGAACCACCGGACGAGGAAAGGTCAGCCTCGGCGAGACGACAGAAGTCATCACGGCGAGACTGCAGCAACCGGAACTTGCGGGATGGAAGAGGATAGCAACTCCCTGACTCATGACAGTTCCGGGAGAAGAGACAGAAGAGAAGTCAGGAAACCAGGAAGTGAGCTCAGCCTCCGAAGAGGCATGAGTCTCTTGGAGACAGACAATGTCAGGATGGGAAGAGGTAAGCCAGTTACGGACGGCTTCACGCTTCTGAGGGTTGCGAAGGCCATTAATATTTAAGGGGATTAGAGAGGTCATGGTACAGAGGAGAAGGAGGATTAGTGGCGGAGTCATTTTGGAAGTTTAGAGGATTTCTGTTTACTGCGGGAACTGTGTCTTGGAGGAGAACAAGATCAGTCCCGCCTCTTACGGCTGCGAACGGGAATGAACCCGTCGTCATCTACTGCCATGGAAACCTGTGTGTCAGGGATGTTCCGGCAAGTAGAGTCAGAGGGAGGGACCTGAGCGGGAGTTATAGAAGGAGGTAAGGCAGGTAGAGTAAGAAGAGTGTTCTCGGGAGGTGGATCAATGTCTCCCAAGCGGACACTCAACCCAGCGGCGTCCCTGTCCGTAGGACCAGTCTCCCCCTACTACATAGGGCACTATGGCCTCGCGCGTCAGAGGGACTAAGCCTGTTCTGAAACTCTTAAAAAAAAGGCGAGCATGAATGTTAGCAGCCGTGCACAGCTGTTTCGGCCTTGTTGGGCCTCATCAGCACGAGTAAGAGGTATACAACGGACAGGACCGGCAACAAGGCCGGTCCCCACCTTAAATGGGGAGTAAAACATTCGTCTCTGCCCGACTGTAAGGCACGAGGGCCTTGAGCCAGAGTGAAAAATTATTCAAGAACTAAACGAACTGTCCATCAGCGGACGAACGGCGAAACTGAGAGAAAAGAAAAAACAGAAATTAACCAACGCCTACCTATTTGACGCAGTTACCCCTTTCAGGGAGTCCTTCGACCCAACGCAAGTTTCCCCGAACCCGCGTCAGGAACGTGCACAGCCGTCTCGGCCTTGTTGGGCCTTTTTTTTTGTGTGTGTGTGTATTTTCTAAGCTCGTGTGCGCTTCGATGGTGCTATGAAGGAGCACGAGTAAGAAGTATACAACGGACAGGACCAGCAGCAAGGCCGGCCCCTTACTTAACCCAGGAGCAAAACATTCACCTCTGCCCGACTGTAAGGCACGAGGGCCTTGAGCCATGGTGGCAGAGGCTAAACAGGAAAACCGAGTGAAAAATTAGTCAAAGACTGAAAAAACTGAAGTGTCCATTAGCGGACCAACGGCGAAACAGCGAGAACAGAAAAAATAGAAATTAACCAACGCCCACCGGTTTGACGCAGGTCCCCATTTGTGGGAGTCCTGCGACCTGACGCGGGACCACGCAAACCCGCGCCAGGCATGTGCACAGCCGCCTCGGCCCTGTTGGGCCTCGTCAGCAAGGCACAGTTAACAATCAAACTCAAGTTCCCACAGAAAATACAGCAAGGTAAAAGCGTAACGCTTGTGGGATGTGGCTGTGTTATTACACTAGTACGCATGTGCAACACAGTTATGTTTATTCTCCAGCCCCATCCCGCAAACGTTATGCTTTTACCTTATGCAAAAAGAAACTTTTAACATACGATTACAATCTTAACAATATGCAGCTTGAGCGCGTGCCCTCTGAGAATGACATTAGGGTCAATGTCACCACTTCCCACTCTTGAGATCTTCGTGTTCATACTACCATTACTAAGGCCAACAGGCTCCTTGGGCTTTTAAAACGGACGTGTCCGCTACTGACTGATATTTCAGTCAGGCGTCCGCTTTACCAGGCAATTGTTATATCACAGTTGTCCTATGCAGCCCAATATTGGTCTCCAGCTCATATATATCTGAAAAACCAAATTAAGAGAGTGCAGAAGAGAGCCAAAAGATGGATACTACAAACATGTGTCGGAGAAATAACATGTTTGGAGACTTACTTTAGTTCTGAATACACCTGTACCTCGTCAGTTGCTAGATCCTGCCCCTGCCACTGCTACTTATTCCTTGTTTTTAGTCTTACTTTGATTTTTGAAAGGATGGTGCCCCGCATGAACCCTCGTGTTCCGTCCGCACCTGCCCTTATTGGTTTATGACCGTGTCCTGTATTCTATTATTTAAAATCTTCTTATCGATTTTTTTAGCTTATCAGTTTGATTATCTGATTTTTTGTAGTGCAATCTAAAGCTGTAGTTAAAGAGAAGAGAAGGTTATCACAGAAGTTGGCAAGGAGACACTCTCTTTTCTTCCTCGAATAAATACACCGATGTTCTGGTTTTAGCCGCATATAAATTTCATGTTGTTTAAGTCTAGAAATGTCAGACACTCCATGTATTCCATGCGGTCACAAATTGTGACACTGTCTCTGACTTTACTGGATGAGGGAAGAAGACAAAATTTGTTGCCTGGAAGAGTTACTCAGCTGTTACAGATGCCTCTTTGGAGCTGGCAACAACTCCTACTGTGCGAGTGAAGAGTGCATCAATCGACTGGAACGTTTTATTATGCTTCTTTACGACGGAACTAGCACCAAGGAGCATGTTAATGATGTCAGGAGGCAGTTTTTCTACCAAAGGGCAGAGCATTTGGTGCCATTTCCCCAACTAAGGCAGCATTGTTGCAGTATACCAATCACTCACTCTCAATTATGGCCTCCTTTCCCCAAGCGAGTGGGGACAGAATCAGAAGGAATGAGGGCAGCATGCAGCTGCTCTGGACAACTGTAGAGAACTTCTTCGATGGGCATGCAGATAAAGCTATAAGAGTAATTGCTTATGTAAAGCGGTTGTAAAGTGTACAGTTCTGTGCCGCTACTGTATGATACTTGCAACGAAAGATGATTAAAGTTGTTGAGTACAGCAGTCAAGCAGTCCAGATGGCATCATGCATATCCAGTTAAGAGCCAGTGGACAGAGATACTAACGATGTATCAAAGTAATTTTATCCCCATGCTAACAGGTTAAAAACCAAATAAAAATGTTTCAGTTTTACCTGAAAACTTATGTATAGCATATCAGCAAATTTGAACTGATTTCGTGATTTGAAGTCACAAGTGAGTGAACAGGTTATTGTAAAACAAAAGTGCCTTCAGAACTGTTGTTAAAAGTAATTTCAGTAAATAATCTATACTGTTTTTGACCAAAAATAGGAACTGATCACATATTTCCGGTTAAAGTTTTTCACTTCTGGTATGCTTTGACATACGTTTTAAAAACCAAACATTATAACTATAAGTTTTATTTAGACGATTCATGAAGCTCATATTAGCATTCTAATGCTAAGAAAACCACCTTGAAGTTAATTTACTCTGAATAAAAATCTACTTCCGCTTCAAAATGGCCGCCATTTTTAAATACCCCCATAATTCCCTATAAAACAACATTTCTGTGTGGCTCCCAATCTTATTTTACCTACCACATCAAACTACCTCCCTATGCCAGATATCATGCTTTTAACCCAAAGTGCACACTTTTTTCACATAACCACCTAGCTAGAATGAGTGAATGAGTGAATTCACCTCACTCCTATACCTCATCGATGACTGACGTCATCCATGAGGTAAAAATGAATTAAAATACTAAATCTCTGACACCGTTTACTTTATTACTAGTGTAAGTATAAATCTAAAGTGGCGTATCCAAATCTTTTGGTTTATTGTGCACATACAATAATCGCGCTTTGCCCACCAGCTAAAACCACCATGTATAAGATAAGCAATCAATTTACAGAAATAAAGACCAACTTGTACTTACTTTCATCCATTCCTAAAAAATGAGTTATCTAACATTTATCGGGTCCAGTTTTAGATTTGTTTTTCTGAATATCATATTGGAAAAGTGTCCCTTTTTTGTGTAATGTACATGCACATAGTTTTACGTTTGGTATCTATTGATATTGATATAACTGATTGTGTTTTGCTCGCGGTACAACTAATTTGATTTTAACGTAGATTAACTATCTAAGAACTATCTAAAAATTCCGATGTTCCTTTTAACTCCTTCAAAACTAAAGTAACGGGAAAAACTAAAAATATTAATGATTGCGGTTACTTAATTTCGTTGTCCGTCATGCCAAATCATTAAAATTTGTTAATTTAAAACTTCAAAACGTAAGGTAATCTGAAGAAATCTTTTTTTTATTCACATATCACTCGCCATCCATCTCCATCCTTAACACTTGTTTCGGGCCTTGGCTACAAATTGGTAAATAACCTAAAAAAACTGATCTAAAATTACTATTCCAAAACAACACCCATAACTTCCACTATTTACAAGTTTGTGTTTCCGTCGAACAGATGAAGAACAAGTAGTTTAAGTAGCTGCGGTAGTAGCCATCTAGCATACCACCTTCGGCTTTATAACCGAATAGAAGTAAACATCTTATTTTATGTACCAAGTTAGAGATGGACGATAGACAGTGAATGCGATCGCCTCTTTCAATTTGACATTCATGATATAGTGTACTAATTGGTCCGCTAATACTTGAAAGATAGCGAGTAGGTTCACCAATCAGACTGTGATAAGTCCAATTTATAAATACAAATCTAATCATCTTTCGCAGCTTACCGGTCATTTTCGTGCATAGGAGATAAATTGGAGATGTGCTGTACTCGCCATAAAGTTATTTCTAAAAGTTGACAATGGCAGAAAGCATAATCCCAAAAGTTTTCCTTAGACAACTCGTGGTAAATTTAGCAAAGTTCAAACCAACCTCTGGTAACTGGTGTACTTTTCGAGTTAAGGAACATAAAATTTTGTGAGGTAAGGCTATTTGTAGTGTCAATGTACTATGTAAAGTTATTGGTGTGTATGCCCACTGAACACTTACTGAGGACCGCCGAACAGGTGTGCTGGCGCTGGTTCATGAAGAAACACCCGACATATCTTACTACTGTCATCAAACCTTGCATATACAAAGGAATCTTTTGTTGCCAACATTGTAGACGGCTCTAGTTGTCCAAGCAAACGCTGGAAGTGACACAGAGCCTGCCTATTTTGCCTACCTTGATCTCTAGAAGGGTCTAGGTTTAAAAAAATACCAGGCGTCAGAACCATCCCACAACTCATATTTAAAAGGAAAATTCAAGTAGTTCGAGTGTAGTCGTAAAACAAATGTTTTACTGCTGGATTCTTTGATGCGACTTTCTGCTTTAGTCTGGAGTTCAATTGTGTAACTTGTCAGCAGTGACTTACATATGTTCCGGTGCTCAGTATGTGATAAGTAACACTGCTTTCCACAGTACCGTGATAACAAGCAGGTTTCACACGTATACGTATTTTTATCCAAACTGGAACAGCAATTACAACATAAATCAGGAGACCATGCTTCTGGTGTCGTTGATGCCTCACGACAATCTGCATTGGTTACATTGTTAACAAGTTTTGGAGGGCTACATGAAAAATCCATTGAATCATCACATACGACGCCAAATTCCTCTATAAATTCACGGAAGGTCTCAAAACCTTCGATTTCAGAATCAAGCTCCAATAACTGTTGTTCTAATAAAGGGGGATTCTCAACATGACAAACTGGGGGCCCGAAATTTCGCAAAATGTTGTTGTTCTGTAGTGTTACACGTCCACTGCCATTCATCAAAATACGAACTCCTCCACAATTGTTAGAAACTATGTTATTGTGTTCTATTTCCAGATTTGAATTCGATGTTATTACAAGTCCCCAAAGGCCGTTCGAAAAAATATTATTGTCATTTACTTTACCGTCACTGTTTGAAATACGTAGGCTATGTTTATCACTTCTCTTGATGACGTTTTGAGAAACCTGAAGATTTCTACAAGAACCAACCACGAATCCGTCAGCATTAAAAATGAGCTTGTTTCCAGCGAAGGACGCAGAATTAATGCCCACCCCAATAATACCTGTAAAACATTTTAGTATAAGGTTGTTTTGTACATCAACGGAATTACCGCATTCTAAAATGTTAATACCGGAGGAAAAGTTGGTTATAATATTATCTTTCAGAATAATGCTGCTTCTTAACAATGCGATGCCTGAACCGATATTCGGAATAAAATTGCAATGGCCCAAACCAAAGAATTGTGAGTTTGAAATGAACACATGGTTCATTTTAAATACCGTTACCAGACTGCCAGTCAGTTGAAGTGTCTCAACCTCATCTGCAATTAATTGCTTAACACGTTCTTCTGAGGCACCTAAACATTCTTCTAAAAGCTGCTTCTTTATGCTTCTAAAATCGTCACTATCTCTTGGGCTTTCAGTTTTTTCAAATAAACATTCTGTTGCTTGAAAAATACATCCACAACATAAAAAATCATATTCGCCGCTCACATGCAGTTTCTCCATCATGTACGTGCTCTCTGTCTGTGATTCTTGTCCACCAGCTGAACTCAACAGTACACCACTCTTAATGTGTAACTTCACCAATTTACCTAATAATCCAACAAAACTAATGCAACAGTTTGTGCGAACTATTTTGTCGATATGATAATCGTCTCCAGTAAAAAGATATATAGTTTCAAACTTATCACTTTTTTGACCTTTTTCGTCCAACTTTAACCATTCATCAGTGTTGGCGACCACAACAAACTTAACTTCATCAAGAATTTGTGGGAACTTCATCTTTAGCTTGAGTGCTTTATTTTCTCCAAACATGTACAGCAAAACCGCCATGGCAGCGCGGGCTCTGATCCTCCAACGCAGCCAACCACTTTCCGCTAATTTACATAAAAGATTCACTTTACGTTCATGTGCAATGAAGAGATCTGGGCTACACTTAAGCCATTTCCGTACGTCATTCAGTGCCTCCTCAAATCTTTGAAGTTTTAGCAGAGATGCTGAGCGATAGTTGTACAGTTTAGCGTGGTCAGGGTACACAATTTCGCTGCCTGTTTTCCCGCTGTTTGTTATGTTATAGTCATTAATTGGTGGAGAGACAAGATCAATCAATGCACAGCATTGTTCATAATTGCCATATGCAAATGCTGTGCTTACTGCTTTCTCAGTAACTGCGAGTATCATATCATTCTCTTCTTCAGTTGGATTCAGTGAGGTACTCCACGTCCCAAACTCACAGTTAAAGTCAGCTGTATGAGGAGAGCTATTAAGACAGACCTTACGAGTCAGCTTGTCTAATTCATCATGTGATGTATTTTGTTTTAACCCACCAAGAATTCTTAGCATTGCTCTATGACACTTTGATGACTCGGTATAATTTTCAAAATGAGAATAGTACAAAGCTGTTTCGCGAAAAAGTCTGGCAGTTTCTTTTGTAAACCAGAGAGTCCTGGCATTGTTTGTACTAACACATTTTACCAAATGCGACGTCAAATAGTTAGAGCTCGTAGCTAACTTAATCCAAAGGCTACCAGTAGAAGAAGTTGGAAGAGTTTTGGGCTTTGTCGTTGTCATTTTTTTGAGCCACTTCTCAAACGATTCCTGCCAGCACAACAAATCAGAGGCAGTAAAAGTATCACAAAATGCTTTGTGAAGCACGTTAACTGCACAAGACAACACAAAGTCCCTTGTATGATCCTGAGTGCAGCGTTCTATTATGACCTCTTGCACAAGTCGATGTACACTAAGGGAATTCAAATCTTGATTCTTTTCAAACAGGGAGAACTTGGTCATTAGATTAATTATCTGTTTTTGTCCAATAGATTTTCGAGCAAAACGGCGAAAGTCTGGATCTCCCACTTCTGGTTTTCCTGCATTTACAACTTCAACTGGTATGATATCGGGACAAAGAAAGGCACAAATCTTAATCATAAGCAAAGCAGCTTTGCCTAATCGTGAATCATCTCCAGCTTTCGAGATATGATCAATGTTTACCTGCCACGTTGTATGGATTGCCAGCCGCTCTGGAGTGTAGAATTCTGAGGAAGGTAGACTTTTCTTCTCCTTCAAAAGGTTAAGTTTTTGGTCTTGGTACCCTTCAACATATACTTTCACAGTACATTGCACCACGTTAATATAAGCAGCAGCTTGCTCAAGCGCTAATGGTAAACCACCAAGTGCATCAGCCAGGCTTAAAACATCCGGAATTTCTTCTTCAGCAAGAGAAACACTAATTCGTTTCTTTAGGAATTCAGTAGCTTCTGGGAGCGCCAGCGAGTGAAGAGTAATGACGTTAGTTGGCTGAAGATTAAGTAACTCCTGCAGTTCTTCTGATTTGCATCGGGAAGTGACCAGAATATTCCCTTGAGTGTCTGTCATCCAGGATCCTCTCAGTAGCTCAAACATTGACGATGTAAGCTCCACATGGTCTAAGTTATCAACTACTACTAACCACGGAAGAGACCTCTTGTGTAACCACGACAGTAATCGATTTAGTTTCTGTCCTAAGTCACTAAGGTCTTTCTCTTCTTTCTCACTACCTTCTTCTATTTGATTACGCTTTACCTGTTGACCAATGGCTTTCCCAAGAAGCTCGGTAAGCTTGTCGATTGACTTTGATAACATTTCATCACTCTCTCCACTCAACCAAAATATTCCCCCTGAATAAAGTGGACGAGAACGCCAGGAATACTCAATGGCTGTAGCTGTTTTTCCGCAGCCCCCTAATCCGGAAATAGCTAACACCTGATGCTGGCTACCTGCAGACACTGCAGCAACAGGTAAGTCTTTACCTCCCAGGAATTGATGATACAATGCGGTGAGTTCTGACTCTCGTCCAGTGAAGTTGGCGTTGCGATGTGGAACCCCAATGAAGTGGTTTTCAAAACTAACAGCTGCTTGATCCTTACTGATACCAAGGTGGCTCATCTTTTCTTTCATTTCCTTGAGATCAGACTCCACTCTGTCAACTCTTGTCTTAAGCTCTTTAATCTGACTTTGGAGTTGATGGTCAAACTGTTCCAGCTTTTGCTGTAACTGCATTCTTTCAGCTTCACTTTCACATGAGAAGTTCATCAAATCAGCTTTAAGAGCAGCAGTTTCTTGTTGCACAAGCTTTAACAACTCGGGATCAACCAGTGAGCTTGTGCAAAAAATTGTACCTGAACAACGAAACATTCAAGCATGATAAAAGAAACACGAGAACTTGAAATAACCTCATCTTAGGACCTGTTTACATGTGCCTGGTTGAACCTTCTAACAGTTTCAATCTAGCAATGTCTAGACATATCTAGGCGAGGGGTTTAACTTTGTATTTGGTTTACTTGCAAAACTAGCTGCTAAGGTGCTTGGTTTTGTAGAATATGATGTGCATGATGGCATACGGTAAAAACAGAAACATCATTTGGACATTCTCTCCTTGCTGTTGGCTGCTATTGTTTCTTTCCAACAGCAGATAGTTTTGCTTTTTCATGTCACTTCCGCGATGTCATTAAGAAGCAAATTTTCATTATTCCTAGATCCTTTGCAAAGTTGTTTCAATGTAATATTTCATTTTGGAAACTACTAGAAAGTACAAATAAAGGAAAATTATATCAAATTTTACTAAACTCACTAAGGTAATAATTATATAAAACTAGACAAGCTAACTCTCTAATATTTCATCGGTTAAATAACTTTGTTTTTGCAAATAACATTTATCACAAAATTTGATTGGCAATGTCGACCAAAATTAATTTCAGTTAAAAACAGATTTTTCCTTTATTCTTTTTGTAGCTAAATTTAATCAAAATAAATTTTGACAGGATAAGCCACAATAAACAAACAATTATAAGCTACATAAAAAACGAAATGATTTAACTCACCCTTTGTTTTCCAGTCATGCAGCTTATTCAACAACTCTGTTTCCTCACAACCTGGCAGGCAAAGAGTCTTGACAAGAACTTCCATTTCTTTAAAGCTGCTCTGAAACTTTGCTTCATCCCACACAGTAAAATTAGCATGAGCCCAAGTATTCCTCACTTGGTCGCGGAGATCATT
>JAOEJH020247498.1:0-13505 GCA_025448215.2 Palythoa grandis
GGGCTAAATATTACGAATGCCCGGATGAACCTCACCCCAGCCCCCCGGGGTAGAGCGTTCACATGGAAAAAATCTACCCACCTAGGCGGGTAACCCGCCCCGAGGAGAAGGGTTGCCCGCCTGAGTGGGGTCCCCCACCTCGCATGTGAACGCAAACAGATAAACAAGAGAGAATATATGGAGACGCTGGGAACCCCACCAAACCGGGGTACCCCAGCTACCCGGGGTCCCCCACCTTCATGTAAACAGGCCCTTAATCGAAACTTTATAAACGTTTCAGATAACACACATCCTTCTTCAGTATTGATGTGTTGGTTTGATTGGGAGACAGGACACAAGACATGGCTTTGTTCCAGACTCCCGAAAGTTCAAGCCCAATTACGAGCGGGAGAAGAGGGAGGCCGTACACAAGAGCCTAGACGACCTACGGTGAGCCTGTGTACCTGCTTTTAAACTCTGTTGATTTTCGTTTTTCCACGTTCGACGTTGCTGAGCCGCCTCCACTTTGTCAGAAAACTTCCAGCCCCATTCTTGCAAACAAAACATTGAGCTTTGTTATCCCACAATACCCCATGCAGCCACAACTTCTTCCTGTTATTCGTTGTTCATTGTCTTGCCCCAAACTATTCTCAACGCCCCTCTAAATTTTGTCTTGTCCGGCCACAACCCTCTGCTATTAAGTTCATTGTTCATCGTTATATCCCAATCAAACACATTCTTCAGCTAAAAATCTATCCCTAGCAACTACGATCTCCTTCTGTAAGCTGTTGCTCCCCTTTATACCTCAATTAACTAACCCACGCACTCGGTAAAATTTTATCTTAACTACCTGAGCTCTGAGCTTAGCTGTTTTTCCTTTTAGCCGAATTAACCGCATCTCCTATCTCCACCGGTGGCGTGATTGGCGCTGTGGTAAGACCTCTGCTTTCCAACCACAATGCCCCGGGTTCAATCCAAGGCTCTGGCCGAGTCTTGAATATTTATGTAACCTTATTTCCGCCAAAAGACGGATTAGTGTCCCGTCCAGGGGGAGTCAATAACTCTCACCCGCCTAACACTACAGAAACCGGAGATAAGCGCCGTCTCCAATGGGACACTTAGGCTCGTAAAAACATTTAGCTCCCATCTCCACCCAAATTCTATCCCATCTACCAGTTTTACAGCAGTTTTGTGTTATAGCGTTTTTCATATTCTGCTAATTTGCTCACTGAACTAAACTATTGGATTACTTTTGGCATCCATTCATATGTCGTGATAGGCTTATATGCTAGAGCTTCTGACATTCGTGCGATCCTTCGGTTCTAGTGATTTGACACACATTCAGCGTGTATTCAAAATTATTCAAATCAAGTTTTATTGCTTTCAGTCTACAAGTGTATATAACCTATTTTCGAACTATGACGATCAACGGTTTACTAAATTCTTTGGTGCTTATGCCTTAGTATGATGAACATAACTCTACACTCTTGGTAGGTTAATGCTACAAAGATTCTGAAGCTTGGGGAAAAAAACTCGCGTAAAACAACCTAAAAGATTTCTTAGGTCCGGTTCAGACGCCGAACTTTCCATGAGCCGAACCTAATTCCTTGAAATAAGTGCATGTAAAGTTAGGCATTTGAATCAATTAAGGACAGCTATTTCAATTTGGAACGGCTCAAGCGTTCTTTCGCCTGCCTTGGCCTGGAATTTTGCCTTCGGAAAGCCTTTGGATCGGCTTTGATTAAGACGCAGAACTTTTCATGTGCCAATCCCGAAGCACAACATAATAACATCAGACAGCAGGCGTGTTGGAGACTGTTTTAAAAGTCAAACGCTCAAAATGGCGGCACGAATAACTGATGTAAACAGCAGTGGCGAAGAGGATATCTGTAGCTCGTGCCTTTTCAACATTCAAGGATAATGAAGCAAGCAAGGGATGGACCAAGATGCGTGGATTACTGCAATCCTTGTTACTGGGAAAAGATATTGGAGCAGCATGTTGGCTGGAAAAAAGAGCCACACGTAAAATAAACATCGGTGTTGCTCCACGGACGCGTATGTTAACAGCGTAACTACTGACAAAATTGATTGGTTTTATTGAAACTATATTAGAAACGGCTATTTAAGTTCGACGTATGAATCAAAACGCGCACTTTCGTTAATTTGGGTCGGTCCGAATTCGAATTACGTTCAGCTTATGAAAGTTTGGCGTCTGAACTGGGCCTTACTCTTCCCAGGGTTCTACTGTTATTTTAAATTGTTCGTGTCAGTTTTTAATTCTAATCCGTTTTATCCCGTCATGTCGTATTCAACTATATTCTCCGACACTAAATTATCAAATTGTCAACAACAGAAAAATATTTCTTATATATTCCCAAGCATTAACCAAGTCGATATTAAGTAATGAAAACAATTTCTTTTAACGTCATTTGGCAAACTATGAAGATTCTTTTTAGCCCTGTGCTGAAAAAAACGAAAAGTTGAGGAACCGATCGTAAATCGTAGGCACGGTTTGTAATTGTATACGCCAGCCTCTTACCCAGGGCCCTTTCCTCTCTCGACCGAGGAAAGGCCACTGGGTACAAGGCTGTGTGTATGCAAAAATGCAAGCAAAATTTTTAAAAAAGACATTTAGTAGAAGTTCTTATGTACAATGTGCTATATGTCTCAGAATTAACAGTATACTTTCGCCTAGCTACTCAGGCACCACTGCCTATATATAATGTTGTTTCAATAGTTATTGACATTAGAAACTTACAGACGTCAGAAGTGCATTATGAATTTTCTAGGATAAGAACTGTGTAATTTTTGTGGAGAAAACCTAAAATGCTAGACTGATCGTTCGTGTTTGTGGCTTTTGTGATAATGCAATTAATAAAAGGAACAAAACTTCTAAGTTTAATAAGGGTAATACGCCTTTCTAATTTTGCTCGACCTTCCGGGACTAGTGACTCGCAATCTACAAGGGCGGTTTCAAATTTCTAAGTGTTTTGAGGTAAGTAAAGTCTGTTGGAAGTTTTTTCGAAGCCATTTCTAAAATAAAGTTCAATATTGCTTCTGATGGTTCCTCAGTAAATATTTTCTTAATTCGGTTCACAATAAATTGTGGAATTCTTGATGTCGTTGTAGTGGACTGCAAACCTAATTTCCAATTCTCGAGCGAATGGAGAAGGAATTTAAGATGGACATATTTTTTGGTAATCGACTGATAGTCACACAACAATTCAGCTTCGTGTTTGTTGAGAAGATGATAAACATCCGCCAGCTCACGTTGGTCGTCATAAGATGAAATATATTTCTTTGCCTCCTTGGAATGAGCAGTAAGTACATCTAAACCTCGCTTAAACGCATCATAAAAGGCTTTCAAAGCACTGTGTATGTCCATTTCACGACGATTTTTTCCGTTATCGCACACTTTTATTTTTTTGTGGCTGTAAGAGCTGAGATGACCGCTAGGGGCGCACACTGTCTCATCCGTTAATAATTTTTCAAATACTTTCCGCAGTTCAAGTCTATAGCTTCCAAAAAATTTAAGAACCTGGCTACGAAGCCGATAAAAACGAGCATGACGAGAGAAAAAGGTAGAAGAAAACAGCCTTAGCGCTGGTTCTGCACAAGCCAGTTTAAGCATTCTTTTTATTCCCTTACCAGGAATGTTCTTATCTACTTTTTTTTCCAACTCATAATGCAAAATTGAGGCCAAATTATCCGATAAGTTTAGATAATCGGTTTCCTTCCCTTTGTAGTTTTTGCATTCTTCAACCCCGCAATCAGCTCTCAAGCTCCAAATTTCGTGTTGGGTTAGGTCTAAATCAAATTTTGTTGGCAACCGGTTGAATAAGTAAAAAAATATAAGGTTATATTCGGTCTCCAAAGTTGGATAATGTATATCTCCTCCGTGTTCCTTAATTACCCGTATTACCTTGCACCAAGGGTTGTCCAAGTTATAATAGTTTCCGCCATATAACATCGCCAAGTACATCGGTGTAAGTCCATGCTTGTTGGTACAGTTAACATTTATTCCAACAATTTGCGTGCTTCGAAGCAACTTTCTTATAAACCTCCACATTCCACGAGATGCAGCAAGGTGATATAGCGTAATGTCTACGCCATCTTCTTCACAACCAATATGTAATTGTTGTCTCAAAGCTATGTGATCCAGAAGAGTTGATGCCGCAAATGAGGCAAATTCTATTTCGAGGGAAACAAGTACATTCTGCGTTTTGGTATTGATTAAATTTAAAGGTCTAGTTTTCACAGCATAATGAACTGACAATGCTAAAGCGTTGACGCCTCTCCATGTTGTTTTTGAAATATTAGCTCCGAGAGACAACAACTTTTTGATTGCTGCAACATTTGCCCCCTGAGCAGCCCTATGCAAAAGTGTATATCCATCTTCGTCCAGACATTCATTAATCATCTTAATTCCTTCAGGGTGCTTTTTTATTGCTTTTATTGTTGGCCCATCTCCAGTTTCCTCAATTATTGTTTCTCCTTTTTCCTTTTTTTCTTTATACTCATAAAAGAAGTAGTCAAATAAAGCATCCTGTGAGCTAATATAATCTTCCCACTGTTCTCCTGGATAAAAAAGTGACAGGTAGTTGAGATAGTGCAACTTATGATAGGCTGTGAGATGAAGAGGCGAGGACTCAAATCGCTTGCCACATTCTACATTAATATCCACATTAAACTGAACCAGCAGCTTTGAGAGATGGCGACCTCCTAAGTGTAGGTACTGAAACAAAGGCCTTTTCTCCATTTCAACTGTTGGGCAATTAACATCGAATCCAGATTCTAATAACAATGCGACCGTGTATGGGATTCTTCTTGAAAACAGAAATGTCAAAATACTGCAGTTTTTGTTTTGCAAATATAAAATAAACTTCGAAACTACCTTTGCTAAGGGTGGAGGAAATACAGGTACCTCAACTGGGAGTGTTTTTTCCCGAAAAACATGTTCTGCATATAATCTTTCGCAAATGTCAAAGACAATGTATAGTGGAGTGAGCGACGAAATGTATATATCTCGAATCTTTTTTGGTCTTTCAGTGAGAAGTAGGGACGCGTTACCAAGACCTCGGAGACCGGCAAAAGCAAAAATATCCAAACCTGCTTTATCTGCTTTTGTAAATACTTCTAACCCGAACGAATCTAATTTTAATGCCATCGTGACATATGATTTATACCAAGAATAGGATTCCATGACTTGATTTAGCATGCTGCCCTCCGAAAAGTCAAATTTCAGAGACTGCCATGGCTTCTGAACATATGGATCCAAGAAATATACTTTCGGAAGAAAGTTTACTTCCTTTAAAATGTAAAAAAACACGTTCATTCCTTCGTTGTCCGTCAGGGTAGGATCGCTCCCCAATTGTAGGAGAGTTTCAAAGACTCCAGAGGCGTAACAAGTTGCGGCACTGTGCAGTGGAGTTGACCCATTATTTGTACGTCCATTTATTAGCAACTTATCAGATTTTACAAGAAGATGAATGAAGTGCATGTTTCCACGACAAGAAGCAATATGCAATGCGGTCGATCCCTTACAGTCACGGGCACCTGTGTAGACACCAAACTGAATTAGCTCAACTGCTATTTCATAATGTTGCAGTTCAGCAGCCCAGTGCAACGCTGAGTAACCACAACGGCAAGATATTGATTGCTGGTGATCAAACCTAAATCGTAAGCGTTTATTGATCTTGCATCTCGTGTTTGTATTTACACCTGCGGAAAGAAGCAGTTTAGTCGCCTCTACGTTGTTAAAAATGACCGCCACGTGAAGAGGATCAAACCCATAGTTAATGCATTTCATGGTGTTAACTGTCTCTTTCAACAGTACTTTGATAACATTGTTGTGTCTGTGGCGAATCGCAGAACTAAGAGCTGTTTCGTAAATTTGCTCATCATTGTGAAAGTTACTGGTATTTATCGGATCGCCAAAATATTCTCTTCCATACTCAGTTTCCACGCATTTATCTTTCACGCCACTCAAGATAATTAGGGTAACGACGTCCACATGGCCATTTACAGCTGCTTGATGCAAAGCGAAAAAGTCCGCGTTGATACCGTATCTTAATAACATTTCCACTGTTTTGGTATGACCTTTTTCAGCTGCAAGGTGCAATGCATTGTAGTTAAATCGCGTCTTCTTATCATAATTGACTTTTTTATCGAGGAGATATTGTACCACGTCCGTGTGACCACCCTGAGCAGCGGCATAAAGCAAAGAATACTCGCACATTGTCCTTTTGCACTCTTCAGAAGGGTCATCAGAATAAAGAAGGTTATCTCTATCTAGCGGGGCTGAAGTATGGTTCAAATTTGCTCCGCGCTTGAACAATATGTCTAGATTTTTTAAATTGCCGCGAGCAGCTGCTCGAAAAGCTGGTGTCCGACCTTCATTATCTTCAATGTCAACCTCGAAAAAATGTTTTTCTAAAATAGATGTCACATTAGGTACGCCTGAGGCTGCGCTAATATGAAGCGCTGTCTCTTTTCTTTCAGAGTCTGATTTGTTAACAACTTCTGAAGGAAGCGATAGAAACAACTTTAGCTGTTCTGAATTTAAACCACCTTCAAAAATATGGGTAGCAAGATAAAACGATGAATCGGCATTAACAGAGTCCAACGAATTGCGTGATTGCATTAAATAGTACTTTGCAAGAAGGCTGTGACCCCGTTCCTTATCAACGTAGTAAAGTTCCCCTTCGTTTTCTTTGCTTGTTAGCCATTCTGCCAACGAGGAGTGATAGACAGTAATTATACCTTCATCCTCAGATTCTCTGAGGAAAACAGAAAGTTCTTTTAACTTAGGAAGAAAATCGTATTTGAAGTGTAGATCTTTTTCTTCGAGGCTAATTACTGCAAATAGTTCGCGCGAGGTTAACGGCTGAAATGAGACAATCAAAACCTCAAGGATCCTTCGCACAAATCTGAAATTTTTCCCATTAGGGTATTGCCTCTCAAAATATGTTTGGTAAGTGCTGGATAGAGATGGAGGAAGAAACAACGTGTTTAAATTATCTCCAACGTTATCAATGCTGTAAAGAAGCATTTGGATGTAAAGAAAGTTACCCTGACTTTTTTCTGCTAAGGCACGTGTCATGTTTACTGATGACTTGGGTTCATGCACTTGCAGTCTTAAGAGATCTTTCAACAATGAAACAACGTGATGCGAAACTGGAAGTTTTTGGTTGATAAAAGCAGTTATATCTTCACGGTTTTGCGGATTATCAGCCTGTAGTTCAACTACGTGAACTCCTCTAAAGTATTTAGTGACTGTCGATTCCCTACGTGATGTTAAAATCAACCGCAACCATTTAGGAAAAAGTAGAAGTTTTGATTGTAAGAGGCTAATGATGCTATCAGTTTCCAAGCTTTTTCTTGTTATGCATTCATCTAAAGCATCCACAATAACATACCATGCATGTGAGGTGTTGTGTTCCAATTCATTTAGTGGTGTCAAAATACTTTGTTCAAAACATCCAATGGGGTCTTGAAAACAATCTTTGTGAAGCAGTTTTTGAATAAATGGATCGCTTGATATGATATATCTGTAACGTTTAATTTTAACAGCAATCATGCTTGCTAAATTGCGGACAAATTTTGCAGCGTTTTGTGTTCCTTTGTCAAAATAAGAACAAAAATGATACCCAAGTATACGCGAGTGAATTAAAGCACTTGAACTTTTGGAACAGATCAATTCTGAGACTAACGCGGATTTTCCTGAGCCCGGCTCACCAATTATCAAGACACCTGATGTACTTGTGTTTGACTCTAGTATACCTTCCAGTTGTCTAAATAACCACTGACGACCAACAAAGTCTTTTCTTGCAAATTTTAGAAAATGTCCAAACCTAAACTCCCTCAGTCCAAGTTCTGTTTGACTGTCGAATGTACCCACGTCACAACCTGTAAAGAAGATTATGCTAGTTCCTACAGTGACAAATTTTGCTACAGGTTTTGTTATGCCAAAGAGAAAAGGTTTTACTAAATATGAAAAACACACAATTTTCTAGTGTATTGTAAATCGTTACTGGAAAATAAGCATTGCTACAACTGTTTTTAAATCTTGACTAAAATTTTACTGACTCTTGAACTCCTGTATCATCACTTAACTTATACTTGGTTTTATATCCTAATGTGGCTTAAGAAAGAAGATACGATAATCTTTGCTTTTAGAATTGTAACCGTATTTTGATTCTGTGTCCTTGAAACTGAAAAACTTTCTTAGTAAAAGGGAAGGTTTCAAACAAATGATTACTTACGAAAAACATTCATAAAGCATACACTAAACTTTTTAAAAAAAATAGGCAATTTTGACAGTAATAGCACCTCCATCTACTTTCAATTTTTTAGTGGTTTAACGGAAAAAATTAAACAAACTCGTTGCAAACTGATCTATAAACTAATCATATCAAGCAAAAACAACGCGTTAAGGTTATATAAATCCTACTATATGACCGTGCTCTACGTTAATGAAAGTTAACTAAGTCGTATTACTCACCAGAGTTGTTGATTGCTTCTTTATGCAAAATGGAAAAGCAGCAAAGTAAGCACAAGATTAGGGTCCAGTGTCTCCATAGCGAGTTGAGTGTAATTAGGCGACTTGGCCGTCCGTACCTGTCTTTTGAATTTGTATTAGTATGACTCGCACCTTCTTCAATCTTCTCAACATATTCTTCTAGTATATTCAAAATCTTGTTGAGTTTGCAATTTTCTTGGCCATTATTTATTGCCAAATCAGAATATGCAGTCCTCTCATCGCTCTTTTTGACAAACTGACGGATTTGCTCTTTTGTATCTAAAACTTCATTCATTATTTCATTTGAGTACATAAAAGATGCCAACTCAACATCTTTAATTCTGTGTAAAAGTTCATCTATCTTGTCGTTAGAGGAATCGAGAGAGTCCTTAATGACTTTAAATTCTATTTCCTCGAAATCCAAAAGCTCTGTCGTTTCCAACGATGTAATATCTGCTAAAACTGACTGAGCGTCTGGATCAACAACCAACTCAGGATCTTGCAGAAGATCACGGATTGCTTTGAAAGAATCCTTCTTATCCCCCATACTAAGCTCCTGCCGGGGTAGGTGTGCCCATTTACTATTGCGAGTTTCACGAACTTCCTTTACCAGTACCTGTGAAACTTTAAAAGCGTCACACCAGTAGATCAGGTTTAGAAGTCCTGTGGGATCTGTTGTATTCGCGTCAACAACAGAGGCTGAATGACTACCTAGGTCTGACATAAACAGCTTGGCTATTTCCCATGGACCAGCATTCGGATCTGTCCATTTGGTACTGTCACTCTGTTGCCACCTTGGTTTGTGAGCACGATGAAATTTAATGAGCTCATTTGCCCATGCGCAGTTGGAAAGATCGTGCCAAGGACATTTCTTTCTTGTCGGCACATATATACAATGGCAAGATGTTTTCGATGCTAGTGTTGCGCATAATTTAGAGTAAAATGTATCAATTGTTCTCGAAATATACGGTCTGATTCCTTCACACATGATAGAAAGCGCGTGTCCAACAGAGAGCCAATCTCTGTACTCTTTCTTTTGAAGCCTGCCACTCCATTCTTGACAAACGGTGGCTGTATTTACCATTACGGATCTAATGAGAGCAAGTAGTGTTAGTTGTAAGATATATTTAGGCAGCTGCTTACATGGTAATCCAATTTACTTCTTCCTACATAAGAGCGTACAGTAAAGAATCCTGCAATCTGACTGGAAACCGCATTTAACATTAGTTGGCGAAGGTGGAATATTGAAGAAAAACCTGCAAATAAACCTGAACCTTTATAGGTATAGCTTACTATGGAAATAAAGATAAAATAAAGATAATATTAAAAATAACTATAAGTTTTTATTATTAAAATCTACTACCCACATTAGACGTATAAGTTTACAATAAAATGATAAAATACTGAGGTAATACTTAAACTACAAAAATTAAAGAGACATCTATTTATAAATGAACTTTTAAAGCGTTGTTGTGACTCGTGGTAAAATGAATTTATGTCCATGGTTAAGTAATTTACGCTTCTTTTCCATTGGAAGCAGGACCGTTACGTTATAAACAGTACTTGCTGTCTGTGGTGATTTGTTCCCACACATTTATATCCCCTCATCTCATTAATTCTCTAAGCCAGAGTAGTCGGCGGTGTAACCTGATTTAAAGACTCGTTTGCAGAATTTGTCTGTACCATTAACAAAATGACCCCACGACAGACAATATTGTATCACCCACAAATGTAATAACCGCCCACAAATGTAATACTAACCACAAACGTAATAACATAACCACAAATGTAATAAATTTTAACCACAAATGTAATAAAACGTTAACCACAAATGAAACAGCACGGTATAAAAACAGAAGTTGTACAGGCCATAATTGCATTTAACACTTGCAATTGATTTACTAAAAATTCTTATTAGTCTTCGGACAACAGTACTAGTGTTATGATGAAGTAGTAAACCAGATCTATAAATTTATCCAAACAGTCAACTGAAAAACTGAATACACTTTGTTCACACTGCAAATTCTGTTAAATCCAGCATTAATAAGAAATGTGGCAATTTATAAAAGTACTTTAATGTAACTCAGCTTCAAATACGTTCCTGAACATGTTCAAGATGTTTTGCACCTTCCATCAAAAGTATGCATGTTATCATAATAACAAACAAGATACCCCAGCAACGCTATGTATCGGCTTCCACTTGACGTACCGCACACCCATCCAGGAAGGGGTTACGGTGACAAGTAAATAGCCCCAACCATAGATCCACCTTTTGCCGTCGATGATTTCTTTTTAACTCCATGACTACCATTACCACAACTCCACTTCCTTTTCCATATTTTTTGACCAGGCTTAAAACCCCTAGGATATCCGGCAGGAAACATGTCTTGGTTTAAGGTGTATCTGGGGTAGTCGGCGTCAGTACGGCAGGAGAACTCTGCGGAAGCGTGAGCAAACGTTGTGGAGACTACCGTAAGTTTTGATAACAGAACGTTTGTCATCATCCATGCTCCGGTATGAATGGCATAACGACATAGTATAGACCAAACAACATAAAAGAAAATAAAACATTTTTTCATTCCTTTTTACTTTAATGTCTCTATGTCGTTATTACACTAAAGCGTACCAGGTTTTATTAACCAGTTTGAATTACCTCTTCTGAAAATTTCATTGACTAATAATAAAGATTTGCCTTTTATTACATTTGTGGTTAAATGTTATTACATTTATGGTTAACTGTTTTATTACATTTGTGGTTAAAATTTATTACATTAGTAGTTGTTATTACATTTGTGGTTAGTATTACATTTGTGGGCGGCTATTACATTTGTGGGTGATACAGGGTCTTCCCATAAATGGCTCTAAAGCTCAATGTGAGAAAAACCGCCTTACCAAGTATGAATGTGGGATGCA
The DNA here is from genome assembly GCA_025448215.2 of Palythoa grandis. NCBI lineage: Eukaryota > Metazoa > Cnidaria > Anthozoa > Zoantharia > Sphenopidae > Palythoa > Palythoa grandis. The sequence goes on from JAOEJH020247498.1 coordinate 11,414, forward strand.
GACCTTGATGTAGATTTTGGGGCTTTGATCTCAAAAAGTTTGTAGGCATATGAGGCAACAAGAAATAAAACACCTCTAACCTGACATGGCTGTACGACACGTGACCTCGCTTGTCAATGGTCATCCTGAAAAGGGAAAACCCAGCTGGAGCAGGTCAGCACATCTTTGGTGACTCCAATTTTTAGCATTAACTTTCCTATGAACTGCTAGGCTTTAGTTTTAAATAGTTGTAAAATGGGGAATTTACAGAGAGAGAGGAAGATAGACTATTGTCTGCTGCCATCAATAACATCTCTAACAGGTGACGTAATATAAAACGTTTTTGTTGTTATAAAATTAAAGTTTTTAATAAAAGATTTGTTTATTAAGAGATGGCTTTTTACTTTGGAGTAAGTAAGAAAGCCTTCGAAGTTGTTGCACTTCAAAACCTCATGTTGTAAATTCTCCTCAATAACTAGGTAAAAACTTTAAATTTCTTCAAAAAACAACAATATTGAACATGAACGAATTTAAAAGTTAGAACAAATTTATATCACGCCGACCCTTGGAGTTTCTTCATGACATTTTGTTGATCTGCCGAGTCTAAGTAAAGCTCTTTCTCTGATAGGACCACTTTTAAGAATATCTTGTTGAAAAATGACTCAGATAAGAGTATTCAGTAGCAGTGTAGGATAGAGGGACCAAGGATAATAAAAGTATACAGCTGAAGTGTACTTCCTCTGTATGGTCGAAGGACCAAGAGTGTACATCCTCTGCATGTACAGTAGAGGAACCATAGATAATAAGAGTATATGCAATAGAGGTGTATGCCCTCTGTACGGTAGAGGGATCAAAGATAACAAGAGTATACATTAGAAAAGTATGCCCTCTGTATGGAAGAGGGATCAAACCATAACAAGAGTATACATTAGAAAAGTATGTCCTCTGTACGGAAGAGGGATCAAAAGACAACAAGAGTATACATTAGAAAAGTATGCCCTCTGTACGGTAGAGGGATCAAAGATAACAAGAGTATACATTAGAAAAGTATGCCCTCTGTACGGAAGAGGGATCAAAAGATAACAAGAGTATACATAAGAAAAGTATGTCCTCTGTACGGAAGAGGGATCAAAAGATAACAAGAGTATACATTAGAAAAGTATACCCTCTGTACGGAAGAGGGATCAAAAGATAACAAGAGTATACATTAGAAAAGTATGACCTCTGTACGGAAGAGGGATCAAAAGACAACAAGAGTATACATTAGAAAAGTATGCCCTCTGTACGGAAGAGGGATCAAAAGATAACAAGAGTATGTATTAGAAAAGTAGGTCCTCTGTACGGAAGAGGGATCAAAAGATCTTGTAAGGAAGAGGGATCAAAAGATAACAAGAGTATACATTAGAAAAGTATGTCCTTTGTACGAAAGAGGGATCAAAGATAACAAGAGTATACATTAGAAAAGTATGTCCTCTGTACGGAAGAGGGATCAAAAGATAACAAGAGTATACATTAGAAAAGTATGCCCTCTGTACGGAAGAGGGACCAAAAGATAACAAGATAACAAAATTAACAAAAATTTGATATCCTCTTTATAGTCGAGGGATCAATGTCCACTAACTCGTGCATGTCAGGGTAGAAATGACATTTAAATCAAATCAACTTGACAGTTCAAGGTAGAGTTCCTTTACCTGTTAATTACACAGCTAAGGATCTTCTGGGATGATGATGTTAGAAGTCTTCCACAGGCGGTACATCTGCAGGTCATGTAACACAGCACATGTTATAAACATATCATTAATCCAAGAGTCATTGAATTTCCGGAGTGTTAAATAAATAAGTAGTAGGATTTAAAAAGTTACATCCAAATAAAATTTGTTCAAGAGCTTAATTACCATCATATAAAACAGTGTTGTATATGTTTTTAGACAATATCTAAACCTCTATGACGTAAGATATGGCACAAACTTTCTCACAGCTTTTCTTTCTTGATACTTTTCAAACATTTATTAATTTTTTTTTCATTCTTGTTGTGTGATGTCATATCATGATTGTTATTCAGATTATGGAAAAAACAATGAATTTATATACATACATACATACATACATACAT
>JAOEJH020248170.1:1386-13504 GCA_025448215.2 Palythoa grandis
ACCTGCCCTCACCATCTCTACCTGCCCTCACCATCTCTACCTGCCCTCACCATCTCTACCTGCCCTCACCATCCCTACCTGCCCTCACCATCCCTACCTGCCCTCACCATCCCTATCTGCCCTCACCATCCCTACCTGCCCTCACCATCCCTACCTGCCCTCACCATCTCTACCTGCCTTCAAATGGACACCCGATGGAAAGAGGTCCCAAAGACCAAAGGAAAACCGACACATTTATTAATGTTTGAGTCGTTTTGTTTGATCGTAACGAACGTAACCTGTTGCCCGTGCCGACACCATCTCATACACACAGCACTTCTTCTAGAAAGATGTACCGCACAGCAACCTGAACGTCAGACTGACTTAACGTTCTTTTCATCAGGCGTTTCCTGCTGCACCACTCACTGATGGTTTTTGTTTATTCTCTTTACTGGCTTCTGCAAGTGAAGTCAAACTAAGAAATAAAGTACTCACCACAAACGCTGATGGACCAGAAGCTGGAGTTTTGTCGTTTTCCTCTTGAGGCAGAAACCCAAACATTATATCGACCTGTAAATAGAGAGAAAAAAAACAATCATTTTCAGACCAGACCAAACAAACTCTTGCTATTAAGTTCTCATTCAATTAAGAGTTGAAGTGTTCTGGTAAACTTAGAAAAGGTTTAACGTAATTGCGATAAAATCAACTTTTGCAATTAGTTTTTCTTCTTCGAAAATTTTTACTGATCTTATTCTTTTAAGTTCTGAAATATTAAAAAAACATGACGAGTATCAACTTAGCCTTTTCATAGGTGATATATCACTGGTAAAACAAATATAATACTCAATTGATTCCCTGTGATTTATATTGGCAATAGGACCGAGTGGAGTCCAATTCGGTGTGTAATCATATGAGTGATCGACAAAATCGGACGACCGCCAAGCAAAAGTCCGATTTGTTAATCAAGAGTATGATTACAAACAGAATTGGACGACACGAAGTCCTGTTACCAGTTAATCATAATCTTTACAATTTACGAAACACAAAAAACAAAAAAGTTTAATTTGATAAGTACAATTTCCGAAAACAGTAGAGGCATTGTCTAAAGCTACAAATTCCTCCATTTTGGAAAAGGCCCCAGCTTTGATGGGTAAGTTGTTAAGTTGCTATAGTGGTTGTAGTCAATGTTGTGATTGGTGGATTTAGCTGAAAGGACTTAAAATGATTGGCTCATGTAACTGTCCGATTAAAGGTGTCCGATTACAGCCAACTGTCTGATTACACTGTCCGATTACAATTTTGCAGATTAATTAGTGCAAAGTACAGCCGTTCATGAACCAATCACACGTGAGGAAATTGTAATGATTATGATTATGATTAAAAACCAATAACAGGATTAGCAGTTGTAGTGACAGATGTTATCCAAGTTAATCTGGGTCAATTTTCATTATAGAAAAAGAAAGATGAAACCATTCTAGAGGTTAAGCAGATAATCTACTCCAGTTGTCACACGCAGCTCAGTTTTCGTATACAAGCCTCAGGAATGCGTAGCCAAAATCACACGCATGACACACAGGCACATATATACAAACACACAAAAATGAAGCAAATCTTTGCCACTTATTTTTGCTACTGCCAAGTACGTTTCTCAACCTTACACAAACGAAACACCAGTCAAAGGCCCTCTCACTCGGCCTAATATTTTCTTGCCGCAATCTTAAAAGGGTTTAAATTTTTCAAAGCGGGCAAATTCTAAACAGTTTGTAATGTGAATGAACTTTTTCCTATATCGCTATTGGAATCGTTCCAGAACCATTCAATCACAGCTGAACTGAAGCAATACTGACCTGGGCCGCATAGAAATCAGCATCAAAGCAATACTGTTTGTCCTCAGTTTTGTCACGTTTCTCATTTCCCTGTTGCAAGTCACGATTTCTCCTTTTGCCGCCCAGTTTTAAGCTCAATGAAAATCTTCTTTTCAAGATTCGTTCGTTTGTACTACACGACAAACTATGAACATTTTGTCGACGGCTTTTATTACGTGTTCGCGGAGACCTGGGAGGATATTTGTAACGGTTTTTATAAAAATACAACGACATTTGGGGTTCTCGCGGCGATTTGTCACGTCTTGTTGGACGGCGTTTTTCCGCGTCTGGACGGTGATTGGTTCCCACCGTGTTTCGTGAGATGTTCTCAACGTCATAGATGGAAAACCTGTTTAGGGTGACGGTGTTGGCTAACTTTCTCCCAACTCGACTATCCAGAGCATTAGTTTTGTACAATTTCTTACTCGAACTCTTCGAATTGGGAAAAATGTTCCTCCTAATTTTATCTGTGTTTCCTTTGGTTTCGCGTGCACAACTGGTCCTTGGAGTAGAATACTCCATCTTGTTAAACGGAGATTGTTCAGCTCTCAGCTTCAGCTTATCCGCCATTCGCCCTCAGTTCAAATTGTTTTTAAAAAATATGCCAACAGTTAAGGCAGTGAGTTAAGAAAATTTTCTTTAACCACTAAAACATCGAGGCAAACTGAATTCAAGTCCGTGGTAATATTACATTTCCGACCAAAAGTGTTAGTATTCGCCGAAACCAATGAAGCCTTTGGACCCTTTGGTGTATTGTTTCAGCTTGCCATCAAAAGTATCTTGGTTCAGTTTGAAAATTTATTGATCCAAGACCGACTAAACTTCTTCGTCCAGCACGATACTTTTAGGTATGGTCAATATAAAAGAACAAACCAGCCTGTTAAACTGCCAACTGGGCCATTGTTATAGCACAAGCCAAGACGCCAGGATCCCGATCCACTATTTGTTAAACACGTGGACGGCAGCACAACAAAAATCAAGAATAAAGAAAGGTTTTCCCCTCGCCGAACCTCATACAGGTTTACAGAGTCAGAGAAAAACGTGAGAACACTTCTACTGCTCACCAATTACACTAGTCATTGGAGGTGTTTCTCCTCGCTAAAACAACTCATTTCAATGACCTGGTCACATGCACGGGCGGTCAGCAGGTGAGAGAGCGCTCTGTGACGGCCAATATTCTATTTTTAAAAAAACTGCCTTGAGAGTATCGGGTTTCTTTCAACAGGCTTCAAGATAACGAATGATAAACAAACTTACAGTTTCAACACATCGCCAAGTTATAAGCACAGCTATTATTGACAAATCTATTGGCACTTTGAAAACAACTTCGGTTTAGGTAAACGTTACGCCAATACACAGAAAGTACGAAAAGACGGGGCATAAAAAACTTATAACATTTTTTCTTGACACAAAGTTTCATAAAATTGTAAATAAATCTAAACACGTCCGTAAGCCGTAAGGTCCCAAGTTTTAGGGGTTACAAAAAGGGCAAATTGTCGACATACTTGAAATGGCCTTTGTAGTAAAAAATATGAGACAGCCATGTTAGTTATTTATGAAATTCAGATGACCTATGCCTAAAGTTGTCGCCAGGGAATATATTACATTGGTTGTTGGCAAGAGGTTATGTGAAGTATGATAGTGTACATAAAGAGATGGGGCCCTGGTCTTACTATTGTTTTAAAAGCACTTAAGTGAAGAGGCAACCACGTCGTCAGAACTGAACCTTGTAATACACATGAAAACTTGTAATCGGATCTTTTAATTCGACTTTAAACCTCAAACTGACCGATGATCGTATCCCTAATCGACTTGAACTGCCTCAGCTGACTAGCTGTTAGCTCAGCTCTAGTTACATATTAACTGATGCGGTGAGAACTATTAAAAACCATTGTGACAGAGTTCGAGAACTCAGACTCTCTAGGCATAGTGCGAACTTCGCATGGGGTACACAATCAGTGGCGTTTCTTACAAAGTAATTACAGCTCTAAAACATATTCATCGAAAATTATAGAAATAAACTAGAAATTTCTAAAAATAAATCATTCCAGAATTCCTGGCATTTTTTAAAATAAGTTTAAAATACACTTTTTTTAATAAGAAGAAACTTAATAAGAACAGTGAGGCTCAAATCGGCTGAAAAATAAGAACGAATTAAGAACAATCTGAGGCAGTGAATAAAAATGTTAAGAAAAAAAAATAACTTTAATAACAATGATGAAACGCAGCAAGCAATCGCACTTACTTATTTTAATATTAATAAACTCTAACTGTAACAAATCTGTGCTGTACGATATACAGATATTGTCGCATCTCCTTCAAAATTTCTACGCGGTCACTAAATGTATTGAATTTACCGACATAATGTATGCCAAAAAATATTCTGTTGATACGAGTATAAACACAAAACATTGTACAGTAATTCCGTCCAAAACGACACAAGAACAAAATAAGAACATTGAGCCTAAGCAAAATTTTACTGGTTCTTATTTAAAAAAAAGTGTAACCTCGTAGGCCACGATTTTCAAGACTTTTCAAGCATTATTGAAACGCAGTCAATATCATTTATGCGAAAGAGTTAGAATCAGTGACATATTAAATATGAAATTTCCCAGCCTCTGGCTCTGAACCTGGGCATTGAGCCCACATGTAATCCTCTGATTACCGACAGGTCCGGCAGACGCTTTATTCGCTGAGCTACAGAAACTCACACTCACGAGTTCAATCTCGATTATGCAGTTTGCTTTTGTAGCATGATAGATAAAATACACTTTTTTCTAAACCCCTTTTGTTAAAATAAAACAAAATTGTGACCCTGGGAATGAAGATGACTTCATGTCGAAAATTTTCTTTTATAAAACCTTTTAGCCTTTTTTATACTTAAATATCTGAAATATACTTAAACTTATGAGGAACTTCTCGACTTGCGTTGCGGATTTATTTAAGATAAAAGACACGAATTATAATTAAAGAAACAGTGACTTCGAAATGCCACGTTTCGATACCATTAGTTTTGGAAAACACTCTGTAAAATATCAGGGCCCACTTATATGGTCCAAGCTCAATCGAACGGTACGGGAATTACCTACTCTTAAGTCCTTTAAGGCCCAAATTAGAAAATTTGACTTAGCTGGCCTAGTCGGAAATAATAACAGCTGCTGTAATCTGTGCAGCATGTAAACATTATATGCACATAAATTTAAACTTATCATTAAGATAAGGATAATTAGTTTTATTATCGTTAATATTATGTACATAGCTTCTATAGTATTTTATTCTATCTTATTCTATTTTAGCCATTTTAGATAAACCTTATTTCAGTTAATTTCATTATTTTTAATTTCTTTTGTGTCCCCAATTAGCTTACCTTACAGTAGCTAAATACATTGACACGTTAATAAAGTCATTATTATTATTATTATTATTATTATTATTATTATTATTATTATTATTATTATTATACTGTTAGTTGAACAAATGATTATTTCATCTTGTCAGGATTTATTTTTTGCTCTTTGGTTAATTGAGGTCTCGTACCATTTTGGAGTCGTCGACATCTTCCTCTCTTCTCTTCCTGGCCTCTTCTTCAGCCTTCTCGATCTCGTGTTTTTTTTTCTCTGCTTCTTTCTTTTTGCGCTCGTGTTCTTCCTTTTCCTCTTGTTCAATACGTGCCATGCGTTCCTTTGAAACACAACACATCATCATCATCATCATCATCATCATCATCATCATCATCATCATCATCATCATCATCATCATCATAATAATAATAATAATAGTTTATTGTATCCACATTGCAGTACAACTGAATTCTTGTGGTGGTCAGTTAAACATTACAACACATATGACTATAAATTAAGAATCAGCATAGCGCACAGTAGCAAAGGTATTAAACCTATTGGTGCCGCCCTTAGGCATATGAATGCGTCGCGGCCCCGATCTGAGGGAGTACCCATGTGATATGAGAGAAAGAGCGCTATCATTCACTACATACAGCAACTTCTCATTATATACACTCTGAATTCTGCCCCACTAAAATTTGCAGTACACAAAATGCGTAAAATTCCCCAATTACAAGACGCTTTCTTCATTTCACTTTAGAATTTTCGACATATGTAAAACACGAGCCCAAACGTTAACAGAATACAATGTTAAATAATAAAATAATTAAGAAAATCATTTTTGTTTAAAAAAAACATTTCAAGTGCCTTAAAGTTTGGAAATCATCTGCAAATTAAATGGGCCGCATATTTATTTGGTTTAAAAGTCAATATTCAAATTTACTTTTTATTTTATCATGCAGTGCAATCCAAATTTGAAAATCCTAAAGGAGCCCCATGAATAGAATTTGCAGTTTATAATCTTTGACCACAACTGAATGCAGGCATTACAAACTGTTTGGTTAGAACCTCAAAGGTTTCAAATAAATACTGTGCACAAGACTTAAGGGGTCGCCTGACACAACAATTCACCTACCACAAATTTTGTAGTTTAAATCCTTAAAGAATTACAAAAGTTATGTTGCATAGTAAAAGGACATTTAAATAACAGTTGCTATGTGGAAAGATTGGTTACGATTAACACCACCATTACAAAAGAACTGAATAAAGAGATCACAGAACAAAAATGTTCCCTTTCAGATAGAATTTTTATCTATCCAAAAAGCTAATTACGAAACTGGGTCGAAACATTTATCGCATAATCTAAGATATCATAAACAGAAGCAGAAGAAAAAGATCTTATAATTCTAAGCTAACAAAATGTTATCGCCAATGAAGAAGGATTGCCGAGTACGATTCTCATATAAAGCAACTGCCAGTTTTAGAAGTCTAAAATAAAAATAAAATTTGTCTACAACAATCAGCCGAATTCGTTACAACATATACATTACCAGTGCTCTGCAAACTTAGAAATGAAGCCACACAGTTTTGATAGAGTCAATGACTTTTTTATGCCACTGCCGTGGGAGATAATTAAAGAGAAAAAGGTCTTTATTATTAACTTCAGATCACCGCTGAATTTTGATTTTCCTCATCTAATTAAGAAATGTTTTCTAGTTCAAATACCCAATTTTTGGTTCAGTTGTTTGGTCCTGTTGAAAAAACTGAAGTCTAAAGCTTTTTACCAGAAAAACATTGGAAAATCTGACACTGACAGTTTGATTGTCGCAGCTGGAAAAACAGCGCCATATCCCACGCCATAAGAGATAGTTAACTTATGTGCATGCATGAAAACTCTAGCTAACATTACCTTTGTGAAACTAGTTAATTTTTCATGAATCACTATAAAAATTCTCGAATTTTTTACGTTTTTGCGCTCCATCGCCGATTATTATAGGCCTATCGGTTATTCCATGTGGCTGTTATTGATGCAGAAGGTTACAGATCAGAATGAGTGAAACATTTTTAAATAAATCCATCAGATACAATCTGTCATTCACACTTTTCGCAAAATTACCGTACTCCTTTAAGCATTATCTTAAAAACTAGGTGCATCAGGACTTGGTACTCGAGAAATGTGAATTTCCGCTTCTTCATCTTCGGAAAAAATTGACATGTCCCTACTTCTTGACAAAGGAGAATCTTTAGTCTCGGGTGGATATTTGACAAAGTGCATGGTTGTTTGAAGTCCATCTGGGGTTGTTAAGAGATACGTTGTCGGCATAATGGGTAAGCTTGACTGTCGGCGAAACTTGTTTTTGAGTTTTTCTGTCCAAGTGTTGCAAACGCGAGACTGCTTTGTCAAGAGTTCTCCTCTGCCGCTGCCATCTTTGTTAGAAAGTGCAATTGGTAATTTGGGCTCTTTTTCATCGCGTTCAGTTTGAGCATTGCTCGACTTGTCGCTTTCTGTTTTTGTTGTTGTTTTTGACTGGAGAGTTCCACGAAAGAGTTCGGTGGCTTTTTTTTCCTTTTGATTCTGTTCCCACCCCAGATCCGTTCGAAAACCTTGACCACGCATTTTAACTTGTAAGGGTGACTTCGACAAGTAAGGCGAAGAGATTTGAATCGTGGACGGTTGGAGGGTCGTTCTTTTTAAGTTTTTATTTGCGGTGGTCTCATTATCGAAAGCGTTTATCTTGCGTAGTAGAGATCCTGTGCTGGAAGCCCTTTGCAATGTTGGGGTACAGGTACGTTTGTTGACAAAACCACACTTGACACATTTTGGGAAGTCTCCTCGATACTTCCATCCCTTAGAATACTCCTTCGTGTCGTTGCTATGCGGGTTTGTGTTGTTGTTTAAAGCGGCAAAAATTCTTTTCTCCTTTTCGCTTTTGTTGTAAGAGCTATTTACTTTATGAAGCAGTCTTTCGATGCACGATTTGTGGAAATCTCTTGCATATACCACTGCGTTTCGGAAATCGTGAATTAAAACATCACTCAACATCGTTTTTTTCTTATTTGTATTTAGTCTGTCATGGCGGGCCTTAAAATTGCCTGCCATTGCAGAAGTTTGATAAATAATTTCTGTAAAGTAATATTGCTCTGGCAAAGGATTTGGCAAAATGTAACTTGGAATTCGAATGCCAACGACGGGAACTCCGTATGATTTAGCAATTCCATATTGATTTAGGTAAAAGCTATCTTCAATGGTTTCTTTGCTGTAGATAAAAACAAACACATACGAACGAGCGATTGTTTCGTACATTTCGGTAATTTCGTTCCTCGGGTCAAGTGAGTTGGCGGTTGGATGTGTTCTAATACTCCAGTAAACAGCGAGATTACTTATCATCAGGTCTCTAAGTGAAGATTTCTCGAGTGTATGTGGTTGGTTCTGCTCACCGCAGATATAAACGATCTGGTTACCTGCAGTTGTTGAACTCATTCCGTCCCGTATAAAAGCCAAAACTTATAGCGTCGGTAATCGTTAATTTAAAACGTTCATAAACAACCAATCGAGCGCAACACTACAAACTTTCATTAGACCTGATTACCTGGAAAAAAGGAGAAAGAGAGCAGGCAAAATTAGAACTTTCAATTTTATGAATACAAAAACATCAGTCGAGTAAGGTTTTAAGATATACAGTCACTGTTTACCGTGTTCGGTTCTAGCAACAAACCGTTTCTTCTATCTTTTGTATCAAGCTGAATATGGATGTCAATTCTAGCGATCGGTTTCGTTTTTCTCCCGTTTTGAAGAAGCAAATGAACGTTAAAAGATAGAAAGATTTAGTCAAAGATAGTTTTGCTGAAGAACAAATTTACTGTGCCAAATTTGAAGTGGTTTTAAAATCGTATGCATTTACGTCGAATCTCCGCACGAAAATTACCCTAACTTTCACGTCCGAGTTAATGTTTGGCGAGGAAAGGAAACATGTATTTGTCTGTGAAACCTTTTTGATTCAAATATATTTTGTATTCAACTTTGTCAATTTTTTACTTACTTCTGTTAACACATGCTCGTTTCAGTCAGATTATAATTGATTTAGATTTTTGAAGCTTATTCTGTTATCCGTTTCGCGAGTTCTCTACGCACCAATGTGATACACGCAAAAACGAAATTTGACGAAATGCAAGAGAAAATGCAAATACCTGAAAATCTGCCTTCGCTTTGCAATTGTTTTTTTCCCTTGAACAAATTTCTTGTCGCATTGATTGATTCGGCACATTAAAATATTTAGTGTTGTGTGTTACTCGCATAAATTCTAAATATCTGTTACACAGCTGCCCCACTCATAAACAATACACTTGCCAACCGGTTGCTTTTATGAAAATTCAAAAGCGATCTTAAATTGATCGAAACTGTCATCTTCATCCTTAAATATGTTTCCTAGCTCTCGCAAATAAATTCATGTAATTTAGCGCTTTTTCATAGGCTGATACTTTGAATAGACTCTACGATGAACAGTCTCTAGACTCATTTCCCGAAAAGATAATCGCCTTATTTTTAAACTCAATTACAAAAATATTCGCTGTGGAAAAATTGTGTCTGTTCATTAATAGCACTATTTCTCGTGAGAACAAAAACGTAAATTAAGAAAATGCGTCTTCTGGATCAGTGTATATTCTACAAAGGTTGTCACACCGGTTGCAAAATTGATATAGTCTACACCACGTTGGCATAGCAACATCTCTATGGCGGCCCTTGATTCGGCAACGATATCGAACTGTAACCAAGCTTGGGAGTTTCGCAGGTGTTTTGATGTACCCTGGGGTCTGTTGATTTGGTTTCTTTTAAAATCAGATTGTTTAAAAAGACAAGAAATCTACGAGACAAAAAAATGCGAAGTTTTCTTCTCAACTTTACACTAGAAACAAAAAATAATTAATTAAATGATAAATTACTGTTCGAATTTAAGGGACAGTTTTCTTTTCAATGTATAATTTGTTTTTTCTTCTAAATGTTTGGATTCGCATGTCCTTTCTTTCGGCCTCAAAGGTTTTAACATTTAAAAAGTTTCATTTTTCATAGAGAGAACTCTGATGTATCTTCAGAGTAAATAATAACATCAAATGCTGGATACCAAAATAAGACAACTTCACAACGCACAAAAGTGGTCTTTTACTAATGGTATAAACCTCGGTCTCGAAATACCATTCTTCATTCATCTGATAAATCGTTAAATCAGAGTTGGGCCAGCCAAGTTTCTTCGTTGTCATTGGAGTTGCGAGTGGCACCGCTTCTCCTTGTTCGTTTTCATCGGCCATGCATGGCCGAAGTGCCAATCAATCTTTGAATTACATTTTTAGAATCATGAACTTTTTGAACGTTGTTTTTAAAAGAACAGTTTAGAAAAACTAAAGATTATAGTTACATTAAAGTATTTCGATGCTCTCTGCTCAAATGCCTTCAGGACTAGACTGAGCACTGAAAATGGAAAAGCTGCTTAGGGCACACATAAATTCTGCATATGTTATACCGACCTCCAGCTCGTGCGGTTCCGTTCATTAAGGGCCATTTTTCTCCGGACTGAAGTTATAATAAATAAGACGTATCGAGCAAGAAACAAACCCGCGATTCAATGATTTTAATTCATGGCTACTATTCCATCACTCAGTGAGTTATAAAGAGACAACATGAAAATGTATTTTGAACTACGATTTCTGTCTGATGTTTTGCAGCCTTTTTTTTTGCATGGTTATATCTATTCTAAAGACATTTCTCTCTCAGAGTATCTCTCCGAAGATCAACAAGTTAAGTAAAAATTTGAAATGTGTCGTATGTATATATGACAAAAAGTGTATGTATAATGTTAGCGTAAGTTTGGCCTTGAAACTGCTGGCGGCCGTGTCTCTTCAATTATGAATTAACCGTGAAAAAAAATTGTCTTATTTCATACATATACTAAGATTTTCAGTTTGAATTTTGCGTTATAAAAACCCCATTTCGCCACTTTTTTTTAGCCAATCAGAATCTCACGCGTGACAAAAACGTTTCATCCAATCATAAAACACCTGTCAAGACGTACCGTGTTTTCACGCCGCAGCTTTGTCGCTTTTCATCTCATTCACGACAACAAAACTTTTTTCGTTTCCTGTTAGCGTTACTGTTTTCCTCTACTTTCTTCGTCAAAATAGATTACCAGGACGGCTTAAAAAGCCGCAAAATATTACAACAATGCTTTTGCAAGGAAAGATTGTTTCTATAAAAACGTAACAGATTATTACAACACGTAGTTCACAAACGCATCAAGCGAGTTCTTGAATCATCCGACGATGACGACAGTACAGCTCACGACAGTGATTTTATAACTCGTGAAACTAATTTTGCTCCGCTCACTCGTTCGTTTTCTGACACGTCCACAACTTGTGCGTAAATACTGTACGCGCGCACTTCCCGTGAAGTAATCTATATTTATATGACTGTCAGAAACATTGATATCAAAACATTTACACACACAATAATTACAATTCTGTAGATGCTATACTTCGCACTGATCTTACTGGAGCGTCGTTACCTCGTAACGTCTTTTGAAGTGTAGTTGAGAATATAACAATGTGAATATTTAATTAGGCGACAGCTGTTGTCATATGAAGGACTTCATGTAGGTTTTGTTTTTATAGATTTATGGATCAGCTGCAGGAGATCTGAGTGTTGTCTTATTTTGTGTGACTCTTTGTCTAAACTGACGCAAATGGCTATTTTCAAAAGTGAAGATGCCTTATTCAGGGTTCCTGCAGCTAACAACTCGGTAAATTTAAGAACTTTTTAAGACTTAAATTTGTAAAATTTAAGACTTAATATTCCTTCAAGTTTTTATTGAAAAGTTATAATACAGGCCACTTCTTTACCGGTTTAACTAATATAAAATGGGATATGTCCCTGTTTGAAAGACC
>JAOEJH020248641.1:0-13503 GCA_025448215.2 Palythoa grandis
CATTTAATCGTTTTCTGCTCACAAAGTTTAAGGCGGAGAAAATAAAACCCTAATGAACCGCAGAAAGAAATAAAGAGGAAAATAGAAATACAATTTTTCTGAGCCGTTGTCGTTGACGTTCCCGTCCTCTCTGCCTAAGTTCCCTAATAATAAAAAAAACAACTTGAAGAATATCGAAAATAAACAAACCGTAGATTTATGAATGATGACGCAAGTACACTTGAGGACGCCAAATTTAATAAGAGCAGAAAACACTACCAACCAATGATTAGTTTTAGCAAACTAGATTGTATCGCCATCAACTATAATGGGTTTGATTTGGAACTTTATATCTATGTCTTAGATAAATTAGTTCACAATGTTTTAGACTATTCGTTGTTTTTTCCTAAATTAATACTGATTTATGGTCTATTTTTCTGCTGTAGTCTAGGAAAATTATCGTTGCACAATTACAAAACGAACGTAAGAGTAAATATCCTTGCCATAGCTATCAAAATTATAAAACAAATAGCCTTGCCATAATTTTTAAAACTATGAAACAGTTAAATCTTTATCAAGGTAAGTTAAATTTGGGAAAGTAGAATTGACAAAAGAGGGTAAATGTCAAGTCATAACTCACTACCTTTAAACCATTATGAGAAATCAACAAAAACTGCAAACTTCTCCCTGTAAGTCGCCATTAGACAAAGTAAGAACATAAAGGAAACCCACGCCTGTAGCACAGTTGGTGAATGTGCGATTTCTGTGTTGGAGGTCCCGAGTGTGATTCTCACCTGTGACTCCAGCATCTGCTGAACTTTTCTCTGATTCATGAAGCTTTAGCCTTAAATACCCGTAAAACAGAGCACTGACAGAGGGGGATAAGGGCACACCATTGGCTTTCATTGATACTGGCTCTATAAAATGATGGAACTATCGGTGTTAAACAAAGTTACCTGCAGTTAGGGTAAAGCCATTGTCGGAACTACTGATGTTAAATAAAGGTACCTGCAGTTTCGTCTGTCAGTTGAAGGCATATCTTATATCACAAACTGAAATCGATTGTGAGCCACTTGTAGCGGTCTGGCTAGGACCCTCAAACTACTGCCATGTAAACAAGTGCTGAAAAAACGTGACTAGGAGCACTTATATAGCTTTGTTCTTGTACTTACTCATTACAGACGTCAACTTTGTCTGAAACACCGATATATTCCGATAAGCTAACTAAGGTAAAGGTAATCTTGTTTAACGTCACTAGTTCCACCACCTCTGAAAGCTGTTATCAAAGAAGCCGACAATGTACCCTTTAGCCTCTCCCACTGTCAGTGCTCCACTTTATGGGTATTTAAGAATGGTCCGAATAAGAAGTAAGCAACCTCCCATTGTTCTGCGGCATTAAGCCTTTCCCACACCACAATGTTTAGATTTTCATACTGAGAATACATCATCCTGTGTACAACATGAAAAATAATGAAATGAAACTTTACTTTAACGAGATGTTTCCAATCATAATACTCCAAAACAAAAGCCAAGAAAACCTTCTGATTTTTTATGTTCCCCATATGGAATTTTTCTTAAATTTAAACTAAGAAAAGTTTCCACTAGAAGGGAGTGAATGAGTGAATAAGAAAAAAAAATTGGCTTGCTCAGGAAGATATGGTCGATTTTCAAGGTTTAGCCAATGGAATTGATGGTTTGACAATGTCGCAATCAGCACCTTTCTACATTTCATGCCGTTGACCTGCCTGCTTCTTACTCGGACCATTACTTAAACCTAAAGCTACAGGAGCAGAAGTCAAAGCAGACGCTGGAGCCAACTACCTCTAGTACCAAGACTATGCACTAGCTTAAGGAGCTACGCTTAATCAAAAACCAACTTTTAATTGTAGTTTGTGAAATATACCTGTGGGTTGGACAGAGTCTAATGTGAAGGCTTCGTGTGAAACACTCCGCTCTGGTCGCTCTTTTGTTAATTTTGATTTTATGGTGACGTTACACAGCAACTCTGCACATTCAATGATGGACCACAGGAAAGCCTTTGTGGCAGGCACAGTCTCTGTCACACTGTCATCCTTTGTCTTTTTCGATTCTTCTTCAAGGCATTGGCTGTTGAAAGTCAAGAGTACAGCACTTTCAGGACTGAGGTAAGACATTTGAAAAACGAAATCGTGACTTCACGCTGAAAGCTCGAACAAAAATTAAGTTTAGATCTAAAATTTTTTGAAAGGTTTTCGAAAAATATAAATAACAATAACAGTGAGATCTACGACGTTCGTCTCTAGTCGGAATGAAATGTAAACGGCTCAACAAACAAAATTTTGAAAACATAAAGAGATAACAACAATAATAAAAACAATCTTTTGAATTAACACCGTTCCAGGAATTCAATAAGAAACAGAACACTGAACTAAGAAGAAAAACTACATTCTACATTTTCCGGATGTCCATTCCCAGCCCATGATTGTAGATGGTCCAAGCCCTTAAAGAACTTTAAATCGTTCTTCATTCAAATTCTTTAATTAAATAATACGTGTGATTTTATCAAATTATTCTTAACAATCGAAAATGATAACGATGGTGATGATGATGGTGATGGTAATCATGATGATGATGATGATGATAATGAAGAAAATTAAGATCATGGCAATGGTGATGTTCAAAATGATGGACTGCCTTCTTTCCACTTTAACATATTTGAATTTAAAGGTTAATTCTAAATGTTATCAAATTCAAATAAAAACTGATGACAGCAATAACGATGATGATAATGATGATGATGATAATGACGATGTTGATAATGACAATGATGATAATGACGATGATGCTAATGACGATGATGATAATGACGATGATGATAATGACGATGATGATAATGATAATGACGATGATGATAATGACGATGTTGATGATGGTGACAATAATACAAGGAAGATGCTAAACACACTTACATCAATTTACCAACAGCTTCTTCTTGTTCCACTGGATCAAAGTCTATCCTGTGCAGATTACACAGCAGCTCCAGGTCCTTGGTTTTTGACTGAATTATGAATCAATATAAAAGTATGGAGGGTTAGGGAAAAATTTGCTGTTGTATTATATGTTTGGGGTCGAAAGGTTTGTCAACATGGAAAGCGCTTCAAATACATATATTTTACATTTTCTCTATACAATTTTGTGTGTCCACTTTTCCTCTTCTCTTTTATCTTTCACTTGGAAACACTAGAAATTCTGTTCTTACCTCTTGAAGATGGTATTCATTAAAGAACGCAGAGCTTGGTTGCAATCGACCCAAATTAATTTCTTCCACTTCACGTGACCACTGCTGCTCCATATCAGCCATTGCTTGAAGCTGCCGGATGAGTGTATTAAGTCTCCTAAATGCTTCCTGCATCACCATAAACAGAAACATGCAATCCTCATTTTCTGTTTCTTTCGCTTGCAGCAAAGGTAACCTATCAATCAAGTTCTCCATGCAAAGATGCTTTATAACAGCGCTGAGGATGACTTCTTCAATTTCTTCAAGTTTAAGAGCTTCTTTTATACTTGGTCGAAGAGTAGGTGCCACGCTGTAGGCAATCTCTCGCAGACTTTGAATTGTCTCGCAGGTCAGTTTTGTTCGTGTAACTTTCTGACAGTTAACAACAGCGGGTGATGATACGTTAGGTGTAGCCTCGGGAGTAATTTTGAACTTTATTACACAGGCCGAGGAAGGTACAGATACATCTGCTTTGTTTGGCCAAACACATCTTTATAAAGCGAGAAAAAGGATAATATTTGTGTTAGATTTCAGGTTTAGACTTAAGAGCAGGATTTGTACACCTACAAGATTCATACATTTACATACAGATATAGGGTTCGTACATCTGCAAGGTCCGTACATTTACATACACGTATAGGGTTCGTACTCCTACGTACACCTTCGAAATTTAAAAAAATCTAGGGTTTTCCATTCGTAATTCTTGGTTTTTTCTTAACCGTAATAATTACGATCAGGGCAAAGGAAAAACACCTAGCTATTATCAGTATTAATCCACTTTAATCTTATATTTTCAATTTTATTCTCCTTAATATTTGCAATGTTATTTTCCCTTATTTTTCCCAAATTTCCTTTTTCTTTTTTTTCTCCTTTTTCCATTAATTTCCTCAGTTCACTTTCACAAAATTCCTTTTCCAACCCTTTGCAGTTCATAAAATCAGCGTATATCCCCGGTTTCTGCACCGTTGAGTGAACTAGAGTCAAAACACTAACTCATTGCGGATTGTCTCCCAGCAGAAGCTGGTACTCATTTAAACAGCTGTGTCGACTGGAACACATCAGGCAACGTGCCTGGAAGTTGAAGGACACAACATGGAAGACTAGCCAAGTTTTAAACTCAAGACCTTAGGGTTACGAGTCACCACTGGTAACTGCGCTACAAACAAGTTAACCTTCAGTAGACTATTTAATATGCCCACTTACTTCTGCAAAAGTTTGGACTTCAAAAGATGCTGACAGGCCTGTTCCGCTGCTGTAGTGAGAGGGCCTTGGTACAGCACATTCATAAAACTGTAGGATAGCACCGATAAGCTGAATGCAATATCCACCAGCAGTGGCAACTCGCTTGGCTTTTCTGCTGTATCCTATAAAAAAATATTGCTCTTATGAAATAACACAAACAGATAACATAAAATGACGCAAAACATCCATGAAATTCGGAATAACACTAGTTATTTTTTGAGGTCCAGGATCCATCAATTCGCATGCTCCAATTGGCTCTTGTGAGGTCAAGGTTTTTTTCAGTGCGGTCCTTGCAAACCTGACCACTGACAGTTTGAGTACAAATTTTACTTGTTTACATACAGTTTACTGATTTTTTACATTTTCTCCAAAAAGAGTTCAGTATATGAAACACATCTAAGGATGACTTCAAATACCAATGACAGCACGACAATCAAGACATCAATTCAGTGCATGAAATACATTCTTGCAAAGTCACTATCTTTTTTATAATAAACTGTAGTGCTAAAAAAGTAAAAATTGTATTCACTGGCCGTGGTCAATTCGTATGGAAGAAAAACTTTGCATAGGTTTTAAAAACCTCTCCCATCCTACGGTCTCGGCAAAGTTTTTCTCCATATGGACCACCCGACTTGACAATATTAATGTACAAAAACAACATAAAGCATAGTGAGGCGCTTAAAAGATGTATCTATTATCCTCTGTTCGAAATCAAATAAAACATACTTACTGTAGCACTAACAATGCAAGCAAATCCCCACACGGCTTTATCTGGGGTGCCACGTTCTCGCGTGCTCTTTACTTGAAAGGAGATCGTCACTGTGTCACTGTCCACCTATGAAACAATCTCTCACTTTAACATATTTAAAGGTCTCACAGCAACAGTGAAAGCTCTACCAAACTGGGGGGATGAAGCGTATACTTATGATTATGCTACTGGGATAATATTTCCCCTTCGCCGTTATGTTATATATGAGAAACTCAACCTGTTTACGGTAGGTAACCTATATTCAAGAATTCTCGTAATAAAAAGAACAAATTTCAAACAAAATAAAGTTTAAGTGTAGCACTGCTGTGATGTGACTTTAGGGAAGTCAGGTTGGCGTAGTGGTCATCATTTGAGCCTTCTACCTCTACGACCAAGGATCGACTCCCAGGCCCTGCACGTGGGCTGAGATTTGTCGATCTCAATCTGACTCCGAGGGTTTATCTCCAGATACTCCGGTTCTCCTCCCTCCACAAAATCGACTCCCAGCTAATTATAATTGGCTGTAGTGAGCATGGAATAGCCACCCGTGGAATGACAATAAAATTATTATTACGATGATGATGATGATGATGATGATGACTAAGAAGACATATCACAAGCTCTGTACATATGGCCTTAGTGCCAACTAATAGTGGCTGCAAGATATAATTAGCACACAAGTGCAGAACTTGCAAATGTCTCATAGTACGGACGGCTTCAATGGGAAGACAGCAGGATCACATTACACCAACAAGTTATAAAACGATGTTTTTGTCTAAAGAATAGCTAACTGCATTGGCTTTTTATTTGCTGCACATATCATTAAGGGTGTGTTGGGTTTGAGTCTCTAACTAGATGTCCTTGTTTTAGTATTCTGTTTTACACCAAACTTAACTAAAATCTGTTATGGTTCTTTGTAAGATTCTAAGATTATGCCGTAAAATATGAGCTTTCTCTCAGTTATGGGAAGCTTGTGACGATGACGCCTAAACCAATTACAGATAAATCCAAGTCTTACCTTAAGGACATCCTTAGGCTATCCAAGTCTTACCTTAACGACAGCCGTAAGCCATCTAAGTCTTACCTTTAAGACATCTTTAGGCTATCCAAGTCTTACCTTAAGGACGTCCTTAGGCCATCCAAGTCTCACCACACTCCTTCCCCCTATTCCATACGTGTTTCCTCCAAACTCCGCCACTTTACGACCACTACTTGTATCCCCAAGATACACAGTCACCTATGGACAACATTAGAACAAAATTTTAATATTTAGGCAAGAGTTATCTGAAACATTTTATAAATAAAGAAGGGAAAATAATCAATACAAATTTTTATGCGTGATATATAAATATGAACTTAATGTCATAATCAAAATCAATTTTTATAGTTTCGACATGACGTTTAGCTAAATCCTTTTGCGAGCCTTAGTGGCCCCCTTGAACCAATGCTTAGCTTCAGTTTCTGTTCTGTTAAGTAGATGAAAGTCATTGGTTCACCCTGAATGAGCGAGACACTAATCCGCTCCAGGTTAACCCCCAGCAGAAGCTGGTACTCATTTTACAACAACAACAACAACAATCTTTATTTCTAAAAAAAGGGCAAGTTACAAGTACGATACCGCCTGCAAATAGCAAAGCTAGTCAAGGCAGGCGGTGAGTGGATGCATCATTACAAAATTTACAGTTAAATGCAAAAACAAAAATGGAAAGGAAATAGGTCATATAAATATACAAAAACGAAAAAGGAAAGAGTAAAATACATAATTAATTGCGCGGTTATTTATAGGAATAAGGATGGAAAGCTGAGTGAGCTCTGGCGGAAAGAATAAGGTCACACAAATGTTCAACACTCAGCTGAGCCAGGGTTCACACCCGGGACCTTGTGGCTGGAAGGCAGAGATCATACGAAGGCGCCAACCAAGTGACGTTTAACCAGGCGTTAGTATCTATTATTATTTTTTTGTTATTTTTACAGAGGTCTTTCCCAAAATAAGCTGCCATTTATTAAACAATATTCATCCTGTTGAATACGTTTTGTTTTCACTGCGCTAGGCAACATATTTGCATCTATTACAGTACGAAAGATGAACAGCCAAATGAAATCCAGTCATGGACCAAAATGGCCAATTTTTTTAAATTTCAATGCACCGTAGAAAAAAAAACATTTAACCAAAATTAAACAGTCTTTCCAGAAGTACTTCAAATTATAAGTTAAATAACCTAGAAGTGTTAATTAAAGGTAACTATGGTAAGAGTAGGGGTAAAGGTAAGTTTTATTTAACGTGGGTAGTTCCATCAGCTTTTAGAGCTGGTAGCAACAAAAGACAACGGTGTGCCTTTTACCCCCTCCTTCTGTCAGTGCTCTGTTCTACAGGCTACACAGATAAGAGGAAAGTCAAAATAGACGATGGAGTCACTGAGAATTGAATCAAAGACCCTCAACACAGAAAGAAGTGGACCTACCTATTATGCTACAACTGCTCCTCAAGTGTCACTTTAGTTTCACTTTAATTCATTAAAACTATGTAAGCTAAAACACCCAATTTTTTACTTTTATGGGTGAACGTTAGTCTCATTCACACCAGAATCTAAACTCACAATAGACTTGTCACACAAAGCAGGACGAGTGCTGTGCAATAAGTAACTTGGCATTGTACTCGAGTATCTAATTTTGACCACAACGGCATTTCACATAAGGCCCAATTGCAACAATAAAATTTACTATTGTCCAGCAGGGTCCACTGCTGTATATTGAGTACCTTGTCATATTCATACTGAGTGGCACATCTTGGATCAAAGCGCAAATACAGGCATTTCGCCCCAGGTAGCTTGACAGTTTTACACAGTTTGTAGTCATCTCTGACAGGATGAATACTCTCCACTGTCCTAGGATTTGACCATGGACAGGGGATGGATAGGTTGGATATCGGAACATCTTTGTTGCTCTTAGATCCCTCTGTCTGCTGATCATCCTTGACATTCTGTGATTGAACTTTGAGGCGACAGTACAAGTTGGCAGCCTGTCAGTAAAGTGGAAAGAGATAACATCTTCATCAGGGTACACAGAACAACAATAAATGGCGTAAGACTTGTCCCAAGGTGTTTCTAACATCCTAAGTCAACAAAGAGAGTGTTAGAAACTGCTAAGAGCTAAAACTATAATGGCGCACGGATTTTAATACGTCTCCACTCCAACCTCGTGGAATAGCTTACCATGTATCACCAGGCAGACTAATACTTTAACATCTTTTAAGAATAAACTTCATAAACGGAGTCAGTACGGCCGAGTGGTAACGCTCGCGCCTCCCACCTCTGTGGACCCGGGATCGAATCCTGGGCTCCACACATGGGCTGAGATTTGTCGATCTCAATCTGACTCCGAGGGTTTTTCTCCAGGTACTCCGGTTTTCCTCCCTCAGCAAAATCGACTCCCAGCTAATTCCATTTGGCTGTGATACTGTGCTCGTAGGTCATGCATGGATCATATCTGGGGCCAAGCACCTAGCCGGCAGCACAGCTCCTTCGATCCTACCTTGTTGAGCTGCGCCCTTTGCAATTCAGTCTATGACTGCAAGAAAGGGTGATTAGCAAGCCAGGTATTATTATTATTTTAAACTTCATTATGTCTCAGTTCAAACAACCGGCTAACTTTCCATAGATACCTTTTTTCTAGTCCTACCCTCTAACACATACACTTTTCTTAACTTACGTTTTCTAACATTTGCATTTATACAGATGATTATTACTGCTTAAACACCCTTCTTGGTATAAATCGGCTCTGAACTTGTAGTATAAGGTGCAATGTAAATTTGTTACATGTTATTATATGCCAATAACCTCCAGTCTATGAGTATACAATTATCAGCTTTTAGACAATGAGATGCTGGAATACACAATGAAGCAAACCCTGTATTGAAAGTGCAGTTACCTTCGCACCACATAGCACGTCAATGGATAGCTAGAATGGTAATTTTATCCAACAAAGTGTTAATCCCATAAAAAGTAAATAGCACAAACAAGGAGCATCTGTCAAGCTTAGACCTTTTGCAGTGGTTCTTCGTGTCTGCCCCAATTCAGACACTTTCAGAACCCTATTAGAGTGAGTGTTAGCTGAACCAAGATCAACATTTCATTCTCTATTGTTTTTAATACTGCTTATGTTGACTGTTCACAAGCCACCTTTTAAAGGCTATGTATAAATTCATTCAGCAACTAAAGCACAGAGGCATGATTTGAATGGTCAGTTTTAAGAATACAGTAAAATCTTCAGATTAATTCAATAAATGTGTGCAGAAAGGAAAAGCACAAAGAATGGACTTACGGGGACTAACAATTTTCTGGAAAGAAAACAAAAAGTAAAAGCCAAATTATCCTTACTCTTGTGGCTATGACAGTTAAAGATGTCACAGTTGATAATGCAGTCTTAGCAACAGGAAGATGGCAAAACTTCTCATCATCCATCACTGTGACAATCAACGGTAACAACTGGCCAAGCATTGTGGTGCTAACACAACGATCCAGCATTTCCAAACGAAATTGAATGTTTTCCCTTTGCTCCAACACTGACGCTAACTTGCCAAGCACTTCCAAATACATTTGAAAAACCTAAGACAAAACAAGACAAAATAACATGCACACTGTTAATAATAAAATAATATAGGGTGTAGTTATTGCGGCTCCCAATTCAGTAACCCAACTGTACAAAAGCAGTTCAACTCACGATATTTAAAAAACTCCAAAAATTCAGAAAAATACTCAAAAAGAGATTGGTGTAAACCCTCGTATGAACCACGAATTGAACCCAGATTACTTGATCAACAACCACTAAGCCATGCGACACTAAAAAGCTCTAAAAGGATGCATTCTTTTTTAATTTTCCCAGTTAAGTAATAAAAGATTTGAAAGTGGATTATCTTGGTACTACTTTAACAAAATATTAAATTAGGTAACACTACGTGAGTGTAATACATATTTGACTTGAACTACCAATTCGCAACTACTCACCTCCTGACAGGCATCCATTAACTCACACGATAACACCTCGATTTCAACACGTTCCATGATGGAACCAGAAATCTATTGAGAAATGGATAAGGAGAATTTGCTATCAAAATTAAGATTTTTGCCATGCTAATACATAAATTACCCAAAGCAGTTGAGTTTTATACATTTGGAAACAAATGCAAGTTCTTGTTACCTGAAGAGACATTAATTTCTGCCTCGTTTAAAGGATCGCGCTAAACAAAAATAGGATTTCATAGAAACCTCTAGTCATTCTGAGGAGTTATTTTACTTGGCTTTAGATTACGGTGTAAACCTCAAGATAGTCTGCAATGCAAGAAGCTTCGATTCCTGGTAGATGTTTACTCAGGTTCTTAAAATAACTGAGGAGAAGGTGCTGCCTTTGTTCTAACATCTACATATTGGTATGCCAACACATCCTCTAAGGTAAGGAAATAAACAGCAGGCCCAGTCTCTCGAAACTCTATCTTGGGAATTGAAAAAATGCACACTTAAAACAAGGAGAGGCTGGTGCTGATGTTGTGGTCTGCAACCTACTTTAGGAAGCCTGTATGTATTGGGGAAACCTGTCAGCAGTGACCTTTTCGCAGCAGAGATGAAGTGCAGTAAACCTCAATACAAAACATTCCTATAGTAAAAAGGGTCGTATCTGTAAGTTTACCAATACTGCAGGCAGCAGAGGACGTGATAGACTATTAACTATCACAACACTGGATAATTGCCCTTGATAATTTTATTGGTTCTTTTACTACTCTGATACAAGGTCAAGAGACTGGGCCGCTGTTTAACCTGGGTTCATGCAACATTTCAACAACATTCAGGGACCTGGGCCCAGTCTTTCACATGGTAGATGGACGGCCTTTTTTTGTGCCTCAAGGAGCAGTATAAATGTGCATCATATGTAATGTTTTACTTACAACTTCAGTGCTGCTATCTGGATTATAATCTTCAGCTAACATAAGTTCTTTCCACGTTGTTGTAATTAAGACGACAAGGTACTGCATTGCTGGGGATACAATCTGCAGACAAAAGAAACACTAATACTAGTCAAAAATTTATACTCCCTACACAATTATTTTGCATGCTTACATCCACAAGCAACTTATATACTTCATATTGAACATTGACATTTATCAATTTCCTCACTGACGCAAAGTTTTATTCTAGATTGAAACTGATGGTTTGAAAGTATATCTGCAGTGGTATGAAATGAAAGTTCACACAATACGTGCGTACTTCCAAACAGTTCTTGAAAGGCATCAAATCACTGAAATTAAACAATGAAACTATTACAAACGATACCATCGGCACCTAACGAATATGTATCTAATTTGACCAGACCTTTAAAGAAAAAAATGATGGTATATAAGCAATAGCAAAGATACAAATGTAAAGGAAAGCCACTAAGAAGAGTATAGGTGTTCGTAACACATTTTTTCACAGAAGACCCACGCTGACAAGGATTAAGAGGAAGGGTGCTACACATGAAATATAGAGACTTGAGGATCTTAAAACCCATGCTGAGATTGTGCCTATGGACAGAGAATTCAGCAAATCTGCAGTCTTTTTGAGGTGAGGAAGGGACTGTCAAGATGCCTCAAGTTTTTATTGGGGAACTAACTTCCGTCTAACAAAAACTGAGTTACAATTTGTCCCAAGCAACTGTTTTCAATTTATGTAGGTCTAACACAAAACGGTTACATTACAAAAAGTCTTTTGTATGGACTAATTTTAATCCAAGGAAACTGGGGTCAGGTCTATACATGGTTAACATCCACACACAGAAAGATAAACATCTTTAGTGGAATATAAGAGGATGAGGAAACCTACAGAACATATTTCAATGCTCTTCTGAAGTTCACTATGATGTGCAGTGCTGCAGAGGGCTATCATATCTTTAGCCTCCTTAATGCAGAGCTTTAGAAGACTCAACACGGTGTCTTGTGCAAGCCTGTAACAAAAACAAATTTGAAAATTTAGGTAATTTGATAGGAAGGTGGGATAAACAAATTACAACAATATCTGATATTCCAAAATTAGAGGTCACATAGGAAAGCAATTTCTATGATGAAATATTGGAGATCGTTGAGGACCTTTTTCAGACTTTAGATCCCTTCATAACATCAAGAGCAGACAAACTGTCTAACACAATTTGATCGAAAGGTTCACCAAAATCTCATTATTCTAAAATTTGATGTCACAAATGATATCACGAAGAAATATGATTAAACGTTCAGGAACGTTTTCCGTCTTTAGATCCCTTCATAAGGTGTAGAGAGTAGACAAACTATCTAACGTCCCTCTCAACAATTGTCATGGTAAAGAAAGTCGTGATCAACCCCTTGCAAGGCTGTTGGAGAGTACAGAAAAGATCTAACTTTCCTTTCAACAAACAATGTGGTAAAATAGGTCGTGCAAAGTCTCACATATATCTATCTTATCTATCTTTAAACAAAAGATGCAAGAACGTGTACAGCAAGCACTGGCCAATCGATGACGAGAGTTTCACTCTTCCCAGGCAACTCTTTTCGGAAATCGACTGACTCCGAAATTTTCTTGAAAGTCAGCATCACAGAACATTGCTTTTGTGAATGGTCAGCTTCACAGTGTAAACCAGCTGCCGTAACGTAAAGAGTGAAGTTCTATCTTTATAAGGTCTCACAAGCACTAATTCTTTCCAAGGTTTCTTGAAAATGAAAGGTCTGCTGCAAGTTCAATTGTGATTTATGAAAATAGTTCATCAAAGGGACTTTTCCACGGCAAACTAGAAAGAACACCAAAACGTTCGTCCGCGAGTTTTTATATTCTTAGTCAGCAGCTCTTAACACATCATTTCCTTACTTTCTAACAATGTACAATTTGCAAGACAACTCAATATTCATAAAAATAGCTTTTGTGGTTTGAATAGAAGCTGGGGAACGTATATAAATAAGACAAAAAGGGTAAAAAAAACTTCGACTATGCAACAGCTACAGATACCGATTAATAACGGAAAGTTGAGAACAAAGAAAATGTGAAGCGAAAATGATAGTCCAAGCAACAGATGGCACACGTTTTACAAAATTAACCCAAGGTCGCGAAAAAACCTTTAATTGATGCAAGATATGTTTGAAAGCTGAAGTTTGAAGCATTAGCCTTTCATGTTCAATTGCTCCAACAATTTATTATTATAATAACAGTTACTAGTAGTAGCAGTAGTAGTAGTAGTAGTAGTAGTAGTAGTAGTAGTAGTAGTAGTAGTAGTAGTAGTAGTAGTA